>MINK01188336.1:0-15645 GCA_001735545.1 Phormia regina
AAGAAAGGACTTTTTGTTTTTTTTTTTTTTTTTTGTTATTTGAATGACACTTTTTGAATTTCCTATAATATTTAACCTAGAAACGTGATATTAAGAATACGGGGTGCTAAGTGAATGACAATCCATAAGAGAGAACTTTGTAGTACTTTTTTTGTTATTTTAATGGTACTTTTTGAAGTTTTTATAATTATGAACATGAGATTAAGGATATGTGGTGCTAAATGAATGTGAATACATAAGAGGAGATTTTGTGGTACTTTTTTATTATTGTAACAGTACTTTTTGAATTTTATAAAATTTTTTAATTTAGAAACATGGTCCTAAATAATGAAAATCCATTAGTGGACTTTGTTGTACTTTTTTATTTTAATGGTACTTTTTGAATTTTCTATAATATTTAGCCTAGAAACATGAAATTAAGAAAGAGCTTTGTGGTACTTTTTTGTTATTTTAATAGTATTTTTTGAATTTTTTATAATTATGAACCTAGAAATATGAAATTAAGTATATGTGGTCCTAAACGAATGTGATTTTGTGGTACTTTTTTGTTATTCTAATAGTATTTTTTGAATTTTCTAAAATTTTTAATTTAGAGACATCATAAGTATTGAAAATCCATTAGTGCACTTTGTGGTACTTTTTTGTTCATATGATGGTTATTATATTTTTCATACAAAATTTGATTTTAATTTGTAGAATATGTTTTGTATACAATAAAACCCGTGAAACGCAGGGTCAATCAGCTCGTATTTATATAAAACATGTTTGTGTTGAATATTACATTGACTTTAAGGGACTTATGATCGCTAAAGTGACTTTCTGAAAAGGGAATTATATGGGAGATATGGCTAGTTATGGACCGTAACAGATTAATATTTATATGGATGTTGTATGTGTAAAATTTCACAAAAATATTGCTAATCTTTTAAGGGATTTAAAAGAAGATGATGAAATAACGGACAGATCATAACCAATTTCATTGGACTTTGTCCTTAGACTATTAGAAACCTGTGTGTCAAATTTTATTAAAATTATTCAAAATTGCGACCTGTAGCTAAATTGCAAGTTTAACATACAGACGGATGAACGGACAACGTTAAATGGACTCAGCAAGTGATGGTCTCATCGCGTGATTTTGGCATAATTTAAGATGGGTTTTGACCAATATTGTTGGATAATACGAAACAATATCTATATTAGTGTAGGGTATAAAAAGTAAAAACAAAATTCATACAAAATGTGTGAAATACGCATGAACTATATAGCGGGTTTTTTTTTCCGGTATAAAAACATACAAAGAAACCTTAATAACAAAATATGAATGTACATATGTATGTATCTATATATGTATGTATGTGTTAGATATAACTGTGTGTATTAATTTTTACGCACTTGTTTTTATTTCATAGTTTGTTTTGATTCCACCATCTTGTTTTTATTTTTATTATTGAATCAAAATAAAAAAAAAATATAATAAAAAATGTGTGTATAGAGAAGATGTGCGTGAGTTTTTATAACACTTTCTATTTTTATTGTTGTTGTTGTTGCTGTTTTTATTTTATTATTATTATTTTTTTTCGCCTTTTTGTTTTGCTTGTATTTTTCGCATTTATTTTTGTTTATTTATGTTACGAAATACATATAGCCACTACTATTATGATGTTGAGGGCCATGTTGCTACTACACGTACCTATCATTTAAGGCAAAAAGAAGTGCGTGCGTACGTATGTATGTTTGTATCTATATGTGCGTTTGATTAATTTAATAGGTTTCGAGTAGATATTAAAGTATTTTGTTAGAAAAAGTGTGTTAAAATTTTAATTTTATATACGACAACAACAAAAGAAAACAAAGTTTTTTTTTAGTTTTTTTGAGTTTTTTTTTGTTAAAGTTTGTAAACAAAATCGTGTTTTGGATTTTTTTTATAATTTTATTTTTAGCTTGTTTATGGTTTTTTTTATGAAATTTTAGTTTTTTAAACGTTCATGTGATCACTTACAGTTAAGCATATTTAATTTGTATTTCTTAGTTTAAATGGAATTTTATGCTGCTGACGTTTTTAAGAGAAAATTAGAAAAATAATTTATTTAAATATTTTTTTTTAAATTGAGAAAGTTGTTTTGAAATTTGTTTATAAGAAAATAAATATTAAAGAAATATTTCATCAGCCAAAATAGAAAATTAAAAAAAAATCGAGTTTCAGCTATAACGAATCATTTATACCCTTAACCAACAAATAAAATTTTCGCCCTAAAGTAGGCATTTATACTTCCGCATTTATAAATCTACATTAATATACATATTTGTGTGTGTGTATTTATATTATTAGGAATTTTTAATTTTTAACCCATAACTTGATTGTTTTTGAACGAATTTGGCTATTTAAACATTTTCAAAACTTTATAAAAAATATTTATGATAATTCCTTATAAAAATAGAAATCTTAAGCTAAATTCAAAAAAATCCTTTTTCCCCAGTTATTGTTGAACGGAATTGTTTCCTTTTTTCAGGAAAAAAGATCTGGAAAAAATCCAGACATTCTTTGCGCAAAAAATCCCTAGCGTTAATCAAAGCTTCGGAAACTCGAAAATCGGGTTTAGAAACTGGGTTTTTAAAGCATAGCTTTTCCATTTTTAAACCGATCTGGTTAAAATTTAATAGAAAAATTGTCGAAAAGATTTATGATCGTTTGATATATATATTATATATGTAAGTTATCGGTGGGCTTCATAAACGCCATTTCAACCGACACACGGACGGATAAACATAGTTTTATAGTTATTATTTAAATTGTTTTTGTTCTCTGACAAAATTTTTATAAATTTTAAACTGAGTAATAAATTTATATCTATCATTTCCACGTGTGTAGGATATAAAAAATAAAAAAAATCTGGAAAGATAAAAAAATTAATATCAAAAAAAGTAAAAAAATAATATACAGGCCTATCACATAATACCATTCCGATCGAAAGTGGAATTAATTTCGTAGTTTGCTTCTGCAAAAAACATGAAACGAAAAAATTTTTCGAAATGAAACAACTTTTATTTTTCAAAATGAAATTGACTTGTGGTTTCCACACCAAATAATTTTTTCATTTCATGGTTTTTTAAAAAACCAAAATGCTGTATTAATTTCACTTTTAATCGGAATGGTTTTGTGTCACAGGCCTGATAGAAAATTAATTCAAACTGCATTTTACATTAAAAGCTTTTGTTCAACTTTAAGTAAATCTTCATTTAAAACTAATATGAAGACTTATAATTATAGCTTAATTTTAGCTTTATCAAGATTAGCAATTCAAACTTAATTCAGATTATTAAAAAGGCTCACAGTTACTTTAAACAGATCCATAGTTCAAGTTTAAAAATCAACTATTATTAAAACTCTATTTTTGGACTAAATGAAAGCTATAATAGATCCTCTGAAATGCTTACAATTTTTAATTTATTCAATTATTTTAACAATTATTAAGAATTCTGCTTTGTAATGAATTTATGTTCTTTATTAAAGCTTTCGTTCGACTTTAAGAAAATCTACATTTGAAACTTTAATTATGAGACCTATATTTGAAGCTAATTTTTACTTTACAAGGTTAACAGTTCATACTTAATTCGTATTATTAAAAAGCCCACACTTTCGAGGCATTAAACAGACCTTTGATTTATGTTAAAAATCGTCGTATAAAGGAAAGCTATTAAAGCTCTATTTTGGACTAAATTATGGGTTTTATTTTTTAAAATTAATACTTTTTATTAATCTAATTTTATTATTATAATTTAAGAAGTTCAGTTAATGCTATAATTCAGTCCGAAATGGAGCTTTAATAAAGTTTATTTTAAACATTTACAAAGCTTTGTAAAGTATAAAAAATTTAAATCAATTATAAAAATAAATAGCTTTAACTTTTTTATTAAAGCTTTCGTTCGACTTTAAAAAATCGACATTTAAAGCTTAAATAAAAACCTGTAATTATAGCTTAATTTAAATTTTATAAAGATTATTAATTCACACCTAATACGAATTATAAAGGCCAACAATTAAAGCTTTAGAGTTACTTTAAACAGGCTCATAATTAATGTTTAAAAAACAACTTTTAGAAGCCTGTTATTAAAGCTTTATTTTATATATTGTATAATAAATAGTTTTAAGATTTTTAAAGCTTTCGTTTGACTTCAAAAAAAAATATATATATTTGATGTTTAAAAGCTTACATAAAGACCAACATTTTGTAGCTTAATTTTAACATTATAAAGATTTTCAATTAATACTTAATTCCAATTAATAAAAAACTTATAATTAAAGCTTTCGATGAACTTTTAACAGACCTATAATTCATGTTGAACAAATTTTAAGCTTTAACTAAACTTCTGAAATATTATTATTATTTTAATTTATTTTATTTTAGTTTTTAAGGAATTATGAAAAGTAATGTTTTGCGAAGGATAAAAGATTTAAATGAATTATAAAAAAAGCTTTAATTTTTTATGAAAGCTTTTATTCTACTTTAAAAAAATTGAACCTTTAAGCTGACATAGAGACCTAAAATGTGTAGCTTAATTCGAACATTATAAAGAAACTTCTTTTTTGGACTAAATTAAAGCTTTAACAAATCTTTTGAAATATATATATTTTTATTTTATTTTTACGAAAAATTCTCTTTTGTAAAGGATAACAAATTTAAACTAAATATAATAAAAATAACTAGAAACTTTTATATTAAAGCTTTCGTTCTTTATGAAGCTTTAAAGCCTAATAATATATACGAGAATACACCTAGATCGCTTCGCTGCCCATTTAAATTTGAATCAAAATAAAAAAAATGTTTTGAATGAGAGAGTTGTATATACATGTGATAATATACAGTTAAATAAATTGACATCCTCATTGTAGTTGTGGTATATATATTAGTAGTAATTTTTACTGCTTATAACTTCTTAAATACTAAACGGAATTTAATAAATTCTGCATTCTGCACATCTATGAGAAAATATCTTAATAGTGGTATATTTTTTAATTAAATCGGTTGTTTAGTGTGACCATAAAAGGGATTACGAAAAATGTGTTTGCCTATTAATTATATAGATATAAAAGTCTGATATAAAAGCTCCATTTTTTTAATATAATAAGCTTCAACTTCTTAAATATTAAATATTATTTTTATTTTATCTATGGTATTTTTTTAGTTTTTAATCAATTTAAAAAAAGCTGCTTTGTAAAATTTAAAATTAATCAGAAAAATAAATAGTTTTTTTTTCTGAATCTAATCACTTTATTTACGCATGATTTTGTACATTTTTGTTGTTGTTGTTTTTACTATGGGAAAAATCCACATAACATAATCTTACGGCAAACGTCAAACAAACATTTTGCCAAATCATAGTTTGTATGTAAACAATTTAACCAAAATATTTTTATTATAAATTATTTTGTTATCACCCCCCACACAGACATACCACACTCTCTCTCTAACATTAAATTACATTTAGAAATAATAAATAAACATAAAGTAGCATAAATTTAATGAAAAACATGGATTCATAATTATAATAAACCACAAACAACAGCAAACAAATATAACACAGACCAAAATAAATGTGAGCAAAAAAAAACAACAGACAAACAATTATGTTAAGCCAGTCAAAATTATATATTGAAGAGAAGACAGCTTTTAAAAGTAATTAAATAATAAAAAAAAAGTTATATTTTCAATGGAAAAATACTAAATATTTTCCAAAAAACGTATATAAAAAGCCATCAAGGCCAAAAAGGTACAATTCAAAAAAAATCTTTTGTCCCTTCTTTTAAAAAGTATTAATTTTTCAAAAAGTATTAAATCGTAAACTTTACAATTTAGTACCTTTTGGAAATTTTGTACTTTTTCAAAAAAAAAGTTTTAAAGTTTTAAACGTTTTAATTACAAAAAATTTAGAAATTTACAAAAAAGTTGCTTTTAAAGAAAAAAAAATATTAAAATAAAAAATTTTCCAAAAAGTAACAAAATGGAAAAAGTATAATTAAAATTAGATCATAAAACATCAAAATAGAATTATTTAGAAAAAAATATTAAAAAAGTACTTTTTCTCTAAAAAGTACTAAGTTGGAAAAACTATAATTTAAGAAAAAAAGTACAAAAAAATTCCATTTTTTAAACAACTTTTGATTTGGAAAATAAAATAATTAAAAAGTACTAATTTTTAAAACCAATATTGTAAAATTTTAAAAAATAATAAAAAAGTACTTTTCTAAAAAGTACTAAATTACATAAAGTATTTTTGTTTATAATTTGAGAAAAGTATAATTAAAAAAACGTAAAATTTCTAAAAAGAACTATTAAAAATAAAAAGTACTTTTTTTCCAAAAAGTACTAAATTTGAAAAAATATATTTTACGAAATAAAAAAATAAATAAAAAACTTTTGATTTTTCACTAAAATAATTAATACATAAAAAGTACCAATTTTTAAAACCATAACAGTGTAAAATATTAAAAAAGAAATATTTGAAAAAAAATAAGAAGTACCTTTTTATCCAAAAAGTACTAAAAATTAACAAATTGCAAAAACAAACTAATAAAATTTCAAATAAACGTCTGAACTTTTAATAAGAGTACCTTTTTACAAATAGTACAAAATAAGACCAACAAAACAATTAATTCGAAAAAAAAAATAATTATAAAGAAAAAATACTAGTTTTTCAATAAAGTACCAAATTGCCAAAAAGTACAAAATATTAAACATTTTGCGTGATATTTGAAAAGTTGACATTTTCAATAAATAAGACAAATATAAAGTACAAAAAAATAACTAAAATAAATTAAATTAAAAAAAGGACTAAAATAAAGTACTAAATTAAATTTATAAAAAAAATTGTAGAGGAAAAAAAATTTTAATAAAAGCACAAAAATGTAAAATTTCCATAAAAAGATTCCAAAAAAATTTATGCAATTAAAAAATGTATAAAATTTCAAAAAGTACTTAAAGAAAGTTCTAACAAAAAGTACTAATTTTTGAAAAATGGTAAATTTTGTAGATTTTTTCTGCTAAAGAAAAATAAAATCTTTAAAGAAAACATTGTTTTAAATTAATCTAATAAATATTATTTAAAATGTGTCTGTTACACTTAATCATGCAAAAGCCCTACAGTTCTGATGAGGTTAAAAAAAAACTTGTTTAAATGTTTGAAGCATTAATTTACAACTCGCAAGAAGTCAATCGCAAAGAAATTTATTTTTTAAAATGTTTTCCTATTATTCTGCCTAATATTTTAAAGTTATTTGATAATTATATTATAACTAGCTACTTTACTGTCTCTAAATAATGTACCGGGTAATTAGTTTAAAATTTCTTAACAATAACTAAATAGTGTCATTATGATTTATATTAAAATAATGTGTTTAAAGATAAATTTTAAAATTAAATTAATTAAAATTAATTAAATTATAAATAATTATAACCATGGACGCCAACCACGTAAGTTAACAGAGCTGTTAACTTACGTGTTAACTCATTAAAACAAAGCTCTGTTAAGCATGGAAAAAACTGATATGTTCATTAAAAATGGAATTAGTAACACATTTCGGAACCAAAAAGGTCCAAAAAANCAGGACAAATAGAAAACATCCTCATGCATCCTAAATTCAAGCAACATCNTCAAAAATGTCCTTAAAACATGAAATTTACGAGCAATCACAATTGGTGATTTAGTGTGGGACAAATTCCAGGGAAATGAGGAAACGTGAGCGGAAAAAACTTTTTGGATATAATAGACAGAGTATTTTTCTATTATAATCCGTTTTCAGAATCTTTAATAAAACAATTTGGAAAGAATGATGAAGATTTTTCAAAAATTTATATTTGAAATTCTGTGTGGGATGATCTGAATTCAGGGAAACGAGGCAATGTGGGCGGAAAACACTGGAGATGGCAGGCAGAGTATTCCTTGCTTATAATACACTTTTGAAGATTAAACAACGATTAAACAAAAATACATTTTACCCGATATCTCAGTTATTGTTAAACCAATTTACACCAGTTCTTTTAGTACAAAAAATGAAAAAAAAAAATTTTCAAAACTTTTTTGTAAAAACGAAGTCCCTATACAAAAATACATTTTACCCGATATCTCAGTTACTGTTGAACCAATTTATACCAGTTTTTTTAGTACGAAAATGCAGAAAAAAATGTTCAAAACTTTTTTGTAAAAACGAAATCCCTAACATTAACAGAAGCTTCAGAAAACCGATTTGTAATGGAACATTTCCAATCTAGGATTTAAAAACCGGCTTTTAATAAAATATCTTCGCCATTTATAAACCGATCTGGCTTAATTTCAATAGTAAAATTTTCGAAAGTATTTCCATTCGTTTCATATATATATTATATATGATAGTTATCGGTGGTCTTCATAAACACCATTTCAACCGACACACGGACATACATTTTTATTATTCGTCATTTTTTCTTATCAGGATCCAAAATATATCAACTTATAATAATATCTAAACTTTTTACTTATTAATAGTTCCATATATTGTTAACTAAACTGCTGGGTAAAATTTTGTTTTGACAACTTCCACATGTAATCATTTTTATAGGGCTTACACTAGACTATAATAACACACGCACTCAGACTCACCCATATCTATGTATGTATGTTATTATTTATGTAAATATATCAAGCTTTTTTAGGTCTTTTTTTTCGTTTCCTTAAAAAAAAGCATAAATGGCAATAAATATATAGCACCTACGCACATGTTTAATAAGTAAATTTTATTAAATGCTGTTAGAATTTAAAATTTGTTTAGCAGACTTTAAAAAAATAATAATAATAACAAAGCTAATGAATTAAAATGTACAACATGGAAAAACATAAAAGAAATTAAATCAAAAATAAAAAATAATTTAAAAACATTAAAGCATATTAAGCAAATATTTGCCACAAAAAAAAAAAGATTAAGAGGATGTGTTTCTAAAGACAACAAATCCTTTTAATATATTTATCTAAATTTGGACATTTTGTTATTATTATAGTTAACTATTTATTTTAAATATTTGTTATTTTTATTTAATTAAATATTTGCTTAATATGCCTAAAGCTTTAATGTTATTATTTTTTTAATTTAGAGCAATTTTTTTGTATATTATGTGCTTAAGTATTTAAATTTTAATATGACCATTTATGTGTCTGTTTTCGAATGAGTTCGTCGTCTATGCGTGCGTGACTTAGCATGAATTAGTAGTGAAAATGTGTCAAAATTATATTTTACATCATTTTGAATTTTCGTTTAAAACTATTTTATGGTTTATTTGCTATGAATTTTAGAGGTTTATGTCTTTAAAAGATTTATAGATAAAACTAAAGATTGTTTTTTTTTTATTGTAATGAGAGTTTAGAAGGCTAAAGCGTTATAATATAAAGAATTTGTTTAAATGAGTCATAACATAATTTCAAATCTGTTGAGAGATATTCCATAATATAAATAAAAAATATTTATTTTTTATTTATTTCTTTTTTTTTCGAGGGACAGACAGACGGACATATGCTATTTTATCAAGATGAAATTCTAAAATGGCAAAATAAGCTCTTCAATGATTTATAATATTGAACTATAAAAAGTCTTAAATTTAAGCTGTATTAAAAAGCTTTTATTAAAGCAAATTTGGGACTCAAAAAAATATTTAATATAGAAGCATTTATAATCTTTATATTAAAGATTATAATTAGAACTAGAACTTCTAAAAGTGGACCCTAATCTGAATTAAATAAAGTCCGAATATTAGACCATATAAAAAAGCTTTATTGCAACTAATTTGGTATTGAATAAAATATATATATAAAGCTTATAATAAATTTATATTAAATCCTAGGATTAAAGCTAAATAACTTAAACTGGATTCGCATTTAAATTAATTTCAATTTTAAGCTTTATACCAAAGCTTCTCTTAAAATTAATTTGTTATTTAATAAATATTTAAGATTGAACTTAACTTTATACTCATATTAAACCTAACGATTAGTAGTAAAAATTGTTGAACTGGACCCTTCTCTAGATTAAATAAAGTCTCCATATTTAACTGTATGAAAAAGCTTATATTAAAAACAATAGGGGAGCTTATAATAAATTTATTTTAAATACCTTTTACTTTTAAGGTAAAGATAATAACTAAAATGGATTTAATTCTAAGGTTGAAGGTAATATAATGTTCATATTAAACCCTAGATAAGTTCTTAAACTGGATCTGCATGTGGTTGAAATAATGGCCTAATATTAAGCTATATAAAAAAGCTCCTATGGTAGCTAATTTGTTACTTAATAAATATCCAATTGTATTAAAGCCAATATAGAATTAATGTTAATAAAAAGCTTTGACCTACATATGCCTCCATTGAAATAAAATGCTTTAAAATTAACAAAGCTTAAAGCTTTTCATTTAAAGTAAACATTTTTATTTAATATCTAGAATAAATTTATATTAAATACCTTTATTAAAACTGAAGGTAATACTTAAAGTGGATTCGCATCAGGATTAAATAAAAAGTCAATTTTAAACATTAAATAAGAGCTTTATTTAAAGCTAATTTATGTTATAATAAATAATTAAAGTTGAAACTAATATAATGCTCATATTAAACCCTAAGATTAGTTCTTAAACAGGATTTTCATGTCAATTAAATAAACATCCAATTTTAAGCTTTTTAAAAAAGCTCCTAATATAAAAGCTAATAAAAATCTTTTATTATACAATACAATCAGATATAAAAAATGCTTAAATTGAGTTCTCAACTTTATATTAAATAAAGCTACAATTTTAAACTATAAAAGCTTTTATTATACTCTACAATTAGGCTAACAAATAGTCGTATTAAAGCTAACTAATATTAAAGCTAATAAAAAGCTTTTATTAAATATGGATCCAATTTTAAACTATGGATGAGAATCCATTATTAAATAAAGCTACAATTTTAATTTTAATCCAGCTAAACTGGATCTGCATGTCGATTAAATATGGATCTAATTTTAAGCTATATAAAAAAGCTATTAAAGCTTACTTAATAGATATCTAATATAAAGGCTAATAAAAAACTTTTATTATACCCTACGATTAGGCTAACAAATAGTCGTATTAAAGCTAATTTTTTACTTAATAGATAACTAATATTAAAGCTCACAAAAAGCTTTTATTATAAACTATGATTTTAAGTAACAAATACTTTAACTGAGTTCGCATCTATATATTTAAAAGCTCCAATTATAAACTATATAAAAAAGCTTCTATTAAAGCCAATATTAAATTGAACTAAATACCTAAGTTAATAAAAGCTAAAAGTTAATAAAAAGCTTATATTAAATCTTATGATTAAAGTAGAAATATTTAAACTCCTTAGAAATGAAAAGCTTTTAAATTAAAAAAATAGTTTAAAGCTCTTAGATTTTGAGTAAAAAATGTAACATATAAAAAAGACTAAACCATTTTTTATTTAATTAACAGCCTTTTTAAAACTCTCTCTCCTCCGTTATTTAATTAAAACATTATAAATTATAACCCGAGGGTGTTGTACAATAAATTAAAGTTATATTTATTAAAGCAAACCCTAATTTTATATATTTTTTAATTTCTAAAAATATTTTAAACCCAAAATATAACCCAACAGCCTTTACTGGCCTAAAAAAAGATGAAACAAATTTTGTTTAAGAGAAAAAAAATTACAATGTACTTAAAGCCAGTTTTTACCTATTTTATTATTTATTTATTTTTTCTTATCTTTTAAAATAATATTATTCTTTTTAGCCTTAGCTAAATGCCCCCAAACTCTAAGAATATACACCAAAAAAAAGCGAAATATATGCCAGCAGGCAAAATATTCACACGCATCGACAAATGGGCGGACAAGCAAAATTTAAAGAAAAAAAAAGAAACACAGAAAAAGTCACAAAAAAAACATAAACCAGACAAGTTCAACAGAAAATTTCTAACAAAACCAATAGACACAGTGGGTTGTCGGGTGAGCTCAGTGGGATGGGCGACAGCATGTCATCTTTTGTAGTTTTTCTTACAAACTTTTCAGCACTTCATGAAACTTAATGACAGACATACACTACAAATACACACATACAGCTTCTAATAATGAAAAATATTAGAAAAAAAGTTTGTAAATAATACGTTTTACTATTAGCTAAATAACTTAGTAGCAGGGTAACCAGAAATATACTATAAAACAAGTTTTTTTATGCATAAGAGCAAAATATGCTATTAAGATCAAAATATATAAAAATAAGCTTTTAAAAAAATGATACAAAAATGCTTACACTTAGCTAAATTGTAAAAGTTAAAGCCCAAGAAAAAATATAATTTTCCATATTTTTGGTTACCCTGCTTAGCAGTAAAATGTCTGTATCTATTGTCATATATACATACGTTTTTAGCGATAAAAATAAATGTTTCTGTAATGATTAGAACTAGAAAAAATAAAGTATAAACAATAAAGCAACAAGGGAGGCTAAAAGCACTGTGGGAAATATTAGAAAAATGTTCGAGATGTTTTGAAAATTGATAAAATTTTTATTTTGTATTAAAGCTGAGATATCATGTTATATAATAAATAAATATTGGACAATTTCAACCATTAAAGTAACGTGAAAATATTGATCAAATGTAAAACATTTTAAATTAATATTGACCTAAATTTATCTTTGTGACGGACATACGGACGGACGTTATTTTATTATGATAAAGACTTATAAGGACATAAGACATATATAAAATTTTTAGTACAATGAATATTATATTTCAAGAATATAAAATAATAGTTCAATTAATGTCCGATTTATTAATAAAAATTTATTTAAAAAATATTTGAAATACTGATATATATTTTTTTTTTTTTTTGTTGCAGACATACGGACGGATGTTATTTTATCATGACAAAGGATTATAAGGACATAGGACATATATAAGATTTTTAGTATAATGAGTATATTTTAACTATATATAATCATTTTCAATGTCATTGATAAGACAATTAATTTTTGACTAATAAAAATAATCATATATATTTTTATATTTATTTATATTTAATATAATTTTTTTTTGTACGGACAGATGGACGGACGTCATTTTATCATAATGAAAATATCAAATAGCCAAAAAAATATATACGATTTACTATTACAACTTTTATATAAGTATCAGTACATTTTTAATATAATATATTAATTAGTTTCAGAGTTATTAATTTAAATATATTAATGCAATATTTTAATATAAATAAAAAAGTAGTATTTCTAAAAAAAGGTATTACCACATTTTTGCTAATTTCTCAAAAACTAATTGAGTTATCATCAAAAAAAAGTTGTGAAGAACTAGCTGATCTTACAAAAGACAAAACATAATTTATTAAAGATCATTTGAATACTATATTATGATGTTATTTTGTCCGTCCATATGTCTTGCTGCAAAATTAACAAATNNTTTTNTAAAATATTTTTTTTTTTTTTTTTTGCANTTTTNTAAAATTTTAATTTTGTATTAAAGGTTGGCCATTCTGGAATCTTATAAGAAAATATAGGAAAATTCCAAGCATTAAAACTAAGTTAAAATATTGATTCAATTAAAATAAAATTAAAATAAATTCATCTTTTTAAGAAACGGTTAGACGGACGGATGTTATTTTATCAAGATAAATGTTCAACAAAAACATATTTACTATGATAACCCTTATAATCTTTAAGTCATTACTTAACTGGTTTTGGAGTTATTAATACAAAATATTTAAACGCAATATTTAATTGCAAAAAAAAAAAATATATATCGAAAAATATTTTATTTTTAAAAAAAGGTATTACAACGTTTTAGCCAATATCTAAAAAAACTTATTAAGTTATCAGCAAAAAAAGTTAAGGAGAACTAAATAATAAAATAATAAATACTATATTATTTATTAAAGATTATTTAAAAACTATTTTATAAAGTTATTATGTCCGTCCATATGTCTTGCTGCCAAAAAAAAAAAAACAAATGCTTTTATAAAATAATTATAAAAATTTTATTGAAATTTCATAAAGTTTTAATTTTGTATTAAAATTTTGGAAATTTATATATATTCATTCTGGAATATTATATAAAAATAGTGGAAAATTCCTAATATTGGAAAAAAACTGTGAAAATATTGATCCAATCTAAAACATTAGAAAGAAACTTTAAAATAATTAAATTTTTTAACGGGCAGGCAGACGGACGGACAGACATTATTTTATCAAAATAAAGGCCTAAAATAGCATAATAAATATATATGCTATTTAATATTACAACCATTATAATTCAGCATCTGAGTTATTTATTAAAATATATCGAAACAATATTTTAATTTTAAAACAAAATAAATAAGAATGAAAAAATATTTCATTTAAATAAAAATGTATTACTACATTTTTACTTATATCACAGAATTTTATTGAAAAATCATCAATAGAAAGTATATGTGAGTTTTCCTAGATGTAGTAATAAAAAAACTATTTTTTATTTCCCAACATTTTCAAACAATATCATGATCTTATTATGTCTGTCCGTCCGTCTGACTTTCAGGAAAATATATAAATATTTATTTTATTTATAAATATTTTCAAAATTATTTTTTTTAATAAAATTTTTCATTAAATTATTAAAATATTTCTTCATATTTAATTAATTTATTAATTAATACAATAAACAAAAAATAATTGAAAGTCGAAAAATTATTTTATTTTTTTAATTTTGATGTCTTTAATAATTGTTACAATTAAAAAAAGTCGTTTTAATTTTCGATAACTCATTTTATGAACCTTATATTTTTCATTGTGACCTATTAAAATTTATTTATTATTATCCCACTGTGGGGTGTTAGAAGACGCATTATTTGTAGCATAATAAATAAAAAAATAAAAGAAAAGCTTCCATTAGATTGTTGTTATCCATAAGGATTTTTTTCTTTTTGTCTTTTAAGGTTCTTTTATCCATTTTTATTTTTATGTATCTTTTATCTCTATTATCTTTATTGTATTACCACACTGACTGCTATTTTTGTGAAAAAAAAGAAAAAAACCGATTGTCAGTCTGCCAGTGAAGTCAGTGAATTTAGCCACTAGAGCTTTTATGTTTGTTTGAGAAATTCTGTTATTTTTTACATTTTTAAAGCTCTTGTCACTTTGAAACTGTTCATGCAAACAACAATTGGGTTACCATTGACTGACTGTGCGTTCACTCTAAAAGGAATTGGAAATTATTAGGGTGCTACATATTCCATAAAAAGTAACAAGTCCATCTGTCATGGTAATAAAATGTGGTGAAAATTAGAATTTTAATCTTAATTATGAAATATAATTTTAATGTTTGAAACTGAATAAAATTTAAATAAATAACGGAAATTTAGTGAAATTTTGTCACAATATAGGTGATTTTGTTCTAAAATCGGTGAATTAAAAAAATTCCCACTTCTTTGTACACAAATACCCGAAATCTCAGTCACGGGAAAACTTTTTTCAATAATTGTATTTTTTCATTAAAATGATCACCCTGTCATTGTAAAAGGCGTGACTCATTAAATATCTTTTTTATGGTTCACCAACATACGAGCCTACAATATTATATTATTTTTTCTTGATCTCGGCTT
>MINK01188337.1:502-20633 GCA_001735545.1 Phormia regina
TTTTTTTTTTTTTTTTATAAACTGACAATTTATTAAAAATATAAATTTAAACTAATTAAAAAATTATTTATATTAACAAAATTAATTATTAATTTTATTAAAAAATAATTTGAAATATTTTTTTTTTCTGTGTTGAGTTTAAAATATTTAATCATTTAAATTTTCTTAAATTTAAATCTATTACAAATTAGCTATAGAAAATATTTTTAATTTATTTTCTAAAGAATAAATAATTTATTAAAATAAATATTTTTATTTTTAATTCAAATTTTACTTCAATTTGAAAAAGTTTTTAAATAAACAAAAATTTAATTGAAACATAAAAACAAGTGTAACTTTAACGGCACGATTTAATAAACTTTTTATTATTTAATATTAATTATTTCTCATACCACCTTATGTGGTTGATATAAACTTGTGCAGAAATTATAACTTAAAGAAAAATTTGAGACCATCGTCTTTTGACTGACAATTGCATTCTAAGTCAATTAAACTATGTCTGTCCGTCCGTCTGGTCGGCAGAAGAAAGTAATTTCGAAGATAATTTAATGATATTTGTTATAGATGATTTTTTCAAACAAGAACGAAGCCTATTGAACGAAGCCTACTAAATTATTATATGTTTTTAAAGAAAATTTTAATTTAGAGAAAAAAGAGTGTGGATACTTTTTTGGTACAAAAAAATCCTTCCTGCAATTTTCAAATTCAAAATTGTTTATTTTTAAACTCGTTAATGATATTGACTTCAAATCAAATTTTTATTCAATAGATAATTTAGTGTTTTATTTAAAGAAAATCTAATAAAATCGGTTGGATATAGTAGCATATATATGAAAAAATTTGGATCAAGAATATGCAAAATTTAGGTTTTTACAAATACAAATGCAAATTATTCTAAGACTATAAGAGATAAATAAGATATGTAATCAGATTTTTGTAGGTCTTATTAGATCCTCCAATAATACATAAAAATATATAAAAAATATTTGAAATTTGTCAATATTTTTGACAAGAGATTAAGCATTTTTTATATCGGAGGTACCCCACTTTGAACCTTTTTCGCTTTACACCAGAAGAGTCTCCTCTTTTAAACTTAATATTTCCCATTTCTCTTCTATGTTTACACCAAATTTCACAAAAATCCAACCAGCCAATCAGAAATTACAAACTTATTTTCAAAAATAATTTGATTCTAGTCCACTGTGCATTTTAGTAAGTAGATAAATTTATAAAATATTTCATCAAACTGCCCCAAAAAAGTCACACTTAAATCTATGGGACCTATTAAGATCAAATTTTTAAATTATTTTTTTCTGTTTTTAGTTAATAAATCGCATAATTTGAGAAGTCTTCCTACATCGAAACCATTCACTTAACCGACTATAATACACCAAAAATATTAAGGCAGTTTATATGGAATTTATTATGTGTTTGAGTTCTAAATATAAATTTCAAAAGAGAGTTAGGGTCAATTATGAAAGCTTGCAAAAGGATTTCTTACATTTATGGATTTTTCATATATTTTGATACGAACTGGGTCCAAATTTTAATTTAATTTAATTTATTAATAAAAAAAACAGATTTGTTAATTTTTGGTCATATCTCATATACTCAAGCAAAACCAAATACTTATGGAAAGAGAAGTAAAGACTTTTTGGCAAGAATACAGTAAAAATTATAAATTTTGCAAATTTAAAATTATCAATTTTAAGCTTGACATGAAATACCATTAAAAATTAAAAATTTAAACGACACAATTAAACAAATTGTATAAAACATATTACTCATATGCATTATTGTCAAAAGAGAAAAACACAAATGCAAAAGAGAATGTAAAAAACTTATTCAGAGTGCATTTTTTATTATAATATGAAATTAATAACAAATTTAAGATCTTACACTAATTCTCTAATTATTAATAATTAAACTTAAACAATTTTTGGTGGCAAATAATTGAAAAAAACTAAATTATTTTCCTATTTTAAATTTTTTTGCAACCCACCTTTAAATATCCACTAATATAAGCTGATTCCCTTTTGCTATTATTTTAAACACTATATTCTACACACACTAAAACACAATAGAAACACACACTAATATTAAAATTTTATTATTATTATAATTTCTTTTTTTTATATATATAAATCTCACACTAAATTATTACTTAGAAATATTAACGATAACTTTTTTCTTACGATTTCTATATTAAAACTTTTATTATTATTATTATTATTTTATGATTTTATTTTAAAATATTTTAAATTGCAGGGATTGATTTTTTTAATTATTGCACTATTTTCTAATATTTTCAATTTTTTTTTTATAATTTTTTTAATTATCTTTTCTTAAATTATTTATTTATTTTTTTTTTTTTAATTTAAATTAAAATTTCATTCCATTTATTTAATAATTTAATTCATTTTAATATTTTGAATATATCCTTATTTTAAAACTTTTGTTTTTATTTTTTTAATAAATTTTTCTTTCAACTTTTTCTAATTAATTTTATTTATTTTCCTCGGTGACCAAGAGAAAACAAAAATAAACTAAACATCATCATATTATAAATTTCATAGTATTTTAAACAACACTTCCGTTTCCTGTTCTCATTGGAAATATATATTTCTCCGTTTTTAAACAACCACGTTCGCCAACGTTCGTTTTATTACTAAAATGTTTTTTATTTGCAATCAGAGGAAGTCTTTGTCTTCATCGTCATCACCATCGTCATCGTCTACATTGTATCAAATATACATTTAGATTCATACACACAAACACATACACACACTCATTCACACACCAATGTTCATAAACATGTTCTGCTGTACGTTTGTGTGTATATGTATAAAAATATTTGCCATTTTTTTTTCCAAAAGCCACATTGTCATTATTAACATCAGATGTTAAATGTAAAAAAATAACAACAACATCACAGCATGGACCAAAAATCAACACAACAAAAACATCAAAATACCATTACAGCCATGTTAATATAACAAACATAGCAACACACCTGTATAACATTACTTTAGGAGTTTTAACAGTTTTGTTCTCTGTTTACTATTTCTTGAAAATTACCAAGAGCGAGAGAGAGACCAGTGAAATGTGAATGTGTGAGTAAATATTCATGTTAAATAGTAAAATGTTAAAAAAAGCCGCCTATTGCTTGAATAAGCACGTGTTTTTCAAAGTAATAAGTTGTTGTTATATGAAAATATTTAAAGGAATTAAGAGAAATTGAAACTCTTTGTTAAGGAAAGTAACAGGACAAATTTAAAGAGAATTAGGGAAAAGAGAATTTGCATTGCTAATAAAAAAATTGATGCTACATAACATTTGACAATAGTAATTAAATTAATATCCAAATTATTTTACAATTTTCTAGTTAAAATTTTAGATTCGTTGCAGTTTTAATTTAGGTCAGCTCTAGTGCAGTTTAGCTCCATTTCAGTTCCAATTCTAGTTTCAACCATTTTTATATCAGTTCTAGTTGAATTCTAGTTCAGTTCAGTTTTAGTTCAGTTCTAGTTCAGTTCTAGTTCAGTTCTAGTTCAGTTCTGGTTCAGTTCTAGTTCAGTTTTAGTTCAGTTCTAGTTTAGTTCTAGTTCAGTTCTAGTTCTAGTTCAGTTCTAGTTCAGTTCTAGTTCAGTTCTAGTTCATTCCTGAATTAGAATTCAGTTTGAATTTATTTCTATTTCAGTTTTAGTTTAGTTCACTTCGAGTTCAATTCTAGTTCACTTCTAGTTCAGTTCTAGTTCAGTTCTGTTCATTCCTGAATTAGAATTCAGTTTGAATTTATTTCTATTTCAGTTTTAGTTTACTTCACTTCGAGTTCAATTCTAGTTCAGTTCTAGTTCAGTTCTAGTTCAGTTCTAGTTCAGTTCTAGTTCAGTTCTACTTCAATTCTGGTTCAGTTCTAGTTCAGTTCTATTTCAGTTTTAGTTCAGTTCTTCTTCAATTTTGGTTCACTTCTAGTTTTGTTCTAGTTCAGTTTTCTCTACTTCAATTCTTCTTATATTCAAGTTCAGTTTTAGCTTTGTTCTAGTTCAGTCTTATTTCAATTCTATTTCAATTCCACTTCAGTTCTTGTTCAGTTCTATTTCAGTTCCACTTCAATTCTAGTTCAGTTCTAGTTCAAATATAGTCCAGTTCTAGTTAAGTTCTAGTTCAGCTCTAGTTCAGTTCTAGCTTTGTTCCAGTTTAGTCTTATTTTAATTCTATGTCAATTCCACTTCAGTTCTTTTTCAGTTCTAGTTCAGTTCTAGTTCAGTTCTAGTTCAGTTCTAATTTAGTTCTAGTTCACTTATAGTTTAGTTCTAGTTCCGTTCTAGTTCAGTTCCATTCTATTTCAGTTATTGTTCTGTTTTTGTTCAGTTCTATTTCAGTTCTAGTTCAATTCTATTTCAATTCTGGTTCAGTTCTAGTTCATTTCTAGTTCATTTCTATTTCAATTCTAGTACAGTTCTAGTTTAGGTCTAATTTAGTTCTATTTCATTTCTAGTGCAGTTTTAGTTCAGTTCTAGTTCGGTTCCAATTCAGTTCTATTCAATTCTAATTCAGTTTTAATTGTTCTCTTATGTGGTTCAAAAATTTTATTGCTTTTCAAATCAATGATTCATTTTTTAGCTTAGAATTTCCTTTAAAAGTATTTTAAAATAAAATTTAAATTAACGGTCTTCACAGAATAATATCCCAACTGAACGAAAGTCTTAAAATACCAAGTATTTTCCTAAAGCTTTAACTCCACAAAGCTTTTATTCTATACACTTTACACATTTAAATAAATTCCGTTAACCATTTTCGTTTAGATATTAAAACCTTTATTAAGCTTTCTCCCTTATTCTCTCTTGTTTTGTTTTCAATTTTCCACCACACTCTCTGGTCTTAATATTGTAAAATTTATTTTGTGTTTGTATATGTTATTTATACTAATTCATGTAAATAAAGCTCTTTTTTATCATAGCTCTTCTAATATTTAGTTTGTTGTTGTTTTTTCTCTTTACTTTTATTTCTTTTATTATCAGGATATTTACATCTTTCTACACACAAACATATAATTTAAGCAAAAAGCTTAATTTTTTTTATTTATGGCAAAAAAAGAATGGAAACAAATACAAATACAATTTAGTGTAAAAATATAAATCATGCAACCAATCAACGATGACATTGGGTTTTAGCTTTTTTTGTTTTTGTTTTTGTAATAACATATTAAAAAAAATAAAATAAATAACAACTAAATTAAAAGCTTTTTAGTCAAACGAAAAAATAAAATATTACAACAAAAAAAAAAATATTTAAATGTGGGCTAAACAAACCCACATCCTGTAGCTAAAAAAGGCGCATGTATGATTTTTTTTTTCTAAATTTCCTTTAGAAAGTCTTGACAAAGAAACACCCCAATGTGTTTTAAATTGTGTAGGTTGTGTTTTTTAATTTAATGTGCATGTGTAATAATTTTTTTATATTTATGTTATAAAGGATATGTTTAAAGAAGTGAAGAATGAATGGAAAGGAAGGAAAGGTAATTTTAAATTGATAAAATGACATACCTAGAGCTTTAAAAAGCTTTAAGGGCAGACATTATATTTTATAGTTATACTAAGAAAGTAAATGAAAGGTATTAAGATAAATTAGTTATGATTAGTCTGTAGAATAATGATTAGTTGTGGTCAAATAAATTCATGAAATTAATGATCGTTTTTTAAGTAACGAGGGTTGGGAAATAAATTTTTTGTGCTGAGTATAGAAGTTTGACTTTAGAGAAGTTTAAGGGAATAGGGGTGATTGATATATATGTAATATGCTGCTGCCAAACTTATAGCTACGTAGCAGGTTTCGAATGTTATAGTCTTTTAAATAATTTTTTTTAAGGTGGTGTATAGTTCGGATCTGTTACAGACGGAAAATCAAATCCCCACCTTTTTTTGGAATAGACATTCGTCTCTAATACTTAGATTTTTTCCTTTAATTAAATATATTTTTTTAAATTTTGCCCTCAAATTAAATAGAAGGTAAAAGTCCTTTTAAATTCATGTTCCAACAAATTATGAAAATTTCATAAAATTCCATAATTTCAACCAAATCCTAAATTCACCAAATAATTTGAAATTTTATAACAAAATCTTAAAATTCACAAAAGATTCTAAATATCAGACCAATTCCGAAAATCCAATAAAAATTCAAAATTTTACCAAAAAATAAAAATATGACTAAAAATTCAAAATTTTAAAGATGCGATATATCACAAAAAAGTACCACTAGAGAAACGAAAAAGTACTAAAAAGACCCCTCTTGTGAATTTTCATCAACATAGGACCATATATCTTTAATTTCATATTGCTATGTTCAATATTAAAGAAAATTCAAAAAATACCTTTAGGAGAACAAAAAACAAAAGTACCACCAAATGTTCTCTTATGTTTTTTCACTTAATTAGGACTACAGGTCTTTAATTCATTTTTCTTGATTTAATATAATAAAAATATTAAATGAAATTAAATTTTCCAATTTTATCCCCTTTTTGGTACTTTTTATTCCCTCTGCATGTAACAAAAATGTTATTCCAATTAATTTCTTAACGGTACTTTGGTGCATTTTTTTAAGAAAAATTGATCCTAGTAGTACACAGTGGGGCAGAAGTATTATTATTATTATTATTATTATTATTATTATTTTTTTTTTTTTTTTTTTTTTTTTTTTTAAACTGTAACTTCTGTTCGGCTGGCTGAAGTATACAATATTAGGTACCTCTGATATAAAAAAATAAATTTCCCAAATTTTTTTTCCTCGTTCGATTTCATATATTAATTTCTAATAGTTTTCGAGTTATTTGCCTTTTAATTTTTAAGCACCATAATATTTCTGACCGATTTTATTATTTTTTTTTCCTAAACTAGTAAAAGAACAAAATTATCTACTAAATAAAAAAATTGAAGTCAATAGTTTTACCGAGACCAAAAATAAACGATTTTAAATTTGAAAATTATAAAAAAAAAGTATCTACACTCTTTTTTATCTAAAATAAAATTTTCTTTAGCAACATATAAAAATTTTGCACCTTTCTGAAAGGTAACTTCACAGAGATGACTCTAAGATAAAGAACAAGCTCAATAACTTAAGTGGTGAAGGTACACAGCCTCCCGAATTTGACTCTTTTTTTCATAAAAGTTTTGACTTTAGACTACATTTTCTCAAATTCCAAAGCACGAATCGACAAAGCGGGATGTATTTTAGGAATCCCCAATATGTTGTAAAATTTTTTTAAACAAAAACTACGGGACTTCGGAAAAATATGGATGTGAAAAAATCCATTTTTGGGATTTAAGCCATACTTTTGGGAATTGTGGGATTACTGTTATAAATATCTTAAAGTTTTTTTAATTTTCTCATTTTATATGAAAAAGTCTAAATTCACCAAAAAATTTGTTAACATATATTTATTAACAAAGATTTTATTACAAATATAATATTAAAAAAACGCACACACACACAATTTTAAGTTTTACGATTTTTTGCTTTATTTTAAAAAATCTTAAAACATATATCCTCGATTTTCCTTATCTTAATTACATTGCTAAGATGACATAATTCTTGTTTATATAAAACAAAATTGAAATCAATATTTTTTATAGAAGCGAATATATGCCACTTTAAAATTTAATAAGTCACCGAAAATTTATATCTTTTGTTTCGTATTTTTGCACAAACACTTATGCGAACATTGGCTGCGGGAACAAATTATTTATGTTGTTAGGCATTTTTTCACATCCACAATAATACAATGTTTTTTTGGAATTTTCCGTGACTTATTAAATTTTAAAGTGGCGTGGTTTCGGTCTCAGAAGCGAAGCTTAGAGGCCACGCTTATACCAAATTTCATGAAAATCCAACCAGCCTATCAGAAGATACAGATTTATTTCCAAACGAGCTGATTGACCCGGCGTTGCGCGGGTTTTATTGAATAATAATAATATAAATTAAAATTATTTTTTTTACAGTAAAGGATGTTTCAACATGACATGGAATCCGTTTTGACATGGAACCACTGACTCCGAAATTCTTTAAAAATATAATAAACCATCATATGAAAGAAAAAGTACCTCAATGTCCTATAATTAATTTTCATTAACTTAGAACCACGTATCTAAAATAAAAATTATAGAAAATTGAAAAAGTACTATCAGAACAAAAAGGTACCATAAATTCTCTTCTTATCGATTCACTACATATCTTTAATTTCATCTGTCTAGGTTCATAATTATAAAAAAATCAAAAAGTACCATTAGAAGAACAAAAAAGTACCATAAAGGCGGGTCTTGTGAATTTGTTCCCATATAGAACCATGTATATTTAATTTCATATTTCCAGGTTAAATATTACAAGGAAATTCAAAAAGTACCATTAAAAGAACAAAAAAATTTCATGTTTCTAGGTTCATAACTATAGAAAATTCAAAAAGTACATTAGTAGAACGAAAAAGTATCACAAAGTCCCCCTTTGTGAATTCTTTCCAACATCGTGCCATGCGTATTTAATTTCATGTTTCTAGGTTAAATATTACAGAAAATTCAACAAAGTACTATTAGCAAAATAAAAATTACCAAAAAGTCCCACCTCTTGATTTCTTTAAGTACCACAAATTCCACATAGAACTACATTTCCTTAATTTCATATTTCTAAGTTTAATGTAATTGAAAATTCATTATTATGTTTGAAAAAAATGTAATTTTTCGCCTTTTCCCCCTTTTTTGATACTTTTTTCACCCATCGAAGTATCAAAAATTGTATGCCATCCAATTTCTAAATTTTATAAAAAAAATATTTTATGAAAAAAAGTACCAGAAATAGGTACGATTTTTACTCCTTAAACGTCTGAATTTCTAAAAAGTACTGAATTTGTATTTTTCTTTTTTTGATAAGTTATAAATACGATATAAATTTTATCTGTATATTCATTGGTTTCAAAGATACATATGGTGCCAAAAAAGTACCAAAATACAGTTTTTCTCCTTTATCTCCCTAAAACGGCTGATTTTCAAAATCTCTACAATTATTTTTCAAATAAATAACGATAACTATTCAACTTTTTTTGTATCATTATTAGATTGCGAGTTGTAAGGTTACCGATTTTTCCCGCTTTTACCCTTTTTTACCCCCTCAACTGTCGAATTTCCAAAAATCCCGTCTTAGTGGATCTATATGGAGGTAGACCTACCCATGTTCTAGCTTCAGCCGTTTGGGCTGTGGTATGATGAATCAGTCAGTCAGTAACGTTACTCTTTTATATATATAGATAATTTCGATTCTACCCCACTGTGCAGTAGTTTAAAAGATACAGTTTTATAACAAGAAGACTTTGCGTTTGGGCCCATTTGCAATATGTTCGTTCGACAAAGAGAAACAGGCTATTCATTTTAAATTAGCGAATTCTTTTTAAATTAAATTTTTCACATTTACGATTTTAAAAAATATTTATTTTTAAAAATTTTTACCATTTAAAATAAATATTTAATTATATTTAAAACAAATTTTAAAATATTATTATATTTTAAGTATTTTAGTCTTGACACAGTAGGTTGGAATCTAAAAAAAGTTTCGAATTAAATTTTGACTAAAAGAATTACCCAATACACTTTTTTATTCAATAATTTAAAAGCAGATATGATAACATTTAATAAAAATTTTGCTGAAAAGTTTTAATTAGCTTTTAAAAGTTTTAAAGCCATATGATAACATTTAACAGCAACGTTATTTAAAACTTTTAAAAAGCTTTCAAAAGTTTTTAAGGTTAAAATATTTACTAACATTCTTCTTACTACAGTTAAAGAAAACTTATTTTCAAAGCTTTTAGAACAATAAAAAGCTCCAAGGTTAAAGTTAATTTTCAAAATCATTAATTAAGCTTTTAAAGCTCAAAAGCTTTTACATTAAATTAACTACAAATTATGAAAACAAACCCCAGAATTAAAGTTGAAAGAAAACCTGAAAAAAATAACTTTTGCAATTGACAAACAGCTGTTTTTTTGGGTATTTTGACATATATTTGTTATCAAAGCTTATAAGAGAGTGAGTAGGTAATACAAAGAGCATAAATTACAAATGCATATACGAGTATAAGTACAAACTACCGCCATAGTTAGACAGGAGTCATAGAAAAATCATCATACGTCATTGACTTCCATCAATATGAACACAAAGAAACGGAAAATATTATAAAATTTTAATAGAAAATAAAAATAATAATAAAAGAAAATAATAAATAATGAAAACGAGGAAACAAATATAAATGGAAAGTGGACATGCAAATGAATTTACTCGCACAAGTAAACAAAGGAAAAACCAACAAAAAAAATAATAATGATTTATACTATAAAAAAAATTCAATGTAGCATAAAAAAAATCACAGAAAATAAAAAATAATTAAAAGCAAATTGTAATAAAAAATGTTAATAAATAAAATAAAATTTAAATATAAAGAAAATTAAAACAAAAAAAAAATACCTTCCTTCTAAGGAAATTTTATTTAAGTTTACGAAAATTTACGATTGCCAAGAAAAGTGAAAGTTTTATGCAAAACAAAGTTTTTTTTTTTTCAAAGTTGCTTTTCTTCTTTCCTGTTATACGATACCAACAACATCAACAGCAACAGCAACAACAAAAATAAAGAAAAATAAATCCTTGACCTATTGTGGGGTGTTTTTTAAATTGTAGTTCCTAAACTCCTTTTGTGGTCGTTGTAAATTTATTTCGTCTATTTTTTTCGATTTTTGTTTTTTTGTTGTAGATTCCTTCCTTTTGTCGATTTTTATAAAAAAAAAAATCCTTTTTGTTTAGTATTTATTTCTTGTCATACAATTTTGTATATTTCGGTAAAAATCAAGGTTATACAGCAAAAAAAACCTAAAAGTTTTTTTTGTTTTGGCCATATGAAAGCAAAATAAAAACCATATATAGTAGTTCCCTTCATGAATATGGTTTATGGTTCAAAGGATTTTGATTAGACAAAGTTTTTTTTGCAAAACAACAAAAAAACATATACGAAAAGTATACAAATAAATGTGTGTCGTCGTCATGTAAGTGAGTGGGTTCATAGACAAGTTCATTAGAGAGACACCAACACCAACAACAACAACAGCAACAATACAAACAAAACAAACAAAAAAAAGAAATATGTTTTCCTTTCATATGTTAGAAAAAATATGAATGTTATTTATGAGCGAAAACAAAGGAAAAATATAAAATAAAACTTTATGATTATGGGTTCCTGTCTGGGTAGAAATTCTTCAAATAAACTCAACTCAAATACGAGTACAAAGAGTTTGGTGTCATCATGTTTGGGGTAAGTTGAAATGGATTTACATATATTAAAAAGAAACATATTGTCAATAAATTTGAATAGAATCTATTTATAAAGTAAGAACAATAACAGTATAATATAAGTTCTGTTGTAATGAAGTTCTAGTTTACTACCAGTTCAATTCTAGGTTTGTTTTACTTCAATTCTAGATCACTTCTAGTTCTATAACTGATCTAGTTCAGTCTTCGTTCAGTCCAAGCACAGCTCTAGCTCTGTTTAGGTTTTGTCCTAAATTTAAATGAGTTTCATTTCAATCTTAGTTCAGTTTTTCATTACCTTCAGTTTAGCTTTAGTTAACTTTTAAGTCGATTTCAGTTGTAGTTCTGTAGTCCTGGTTCTAATTAAATTTTAGTTTAGTTTATTCTAGCTCAGATTTAGTTCACTTTCATTCCCAGTTCAAGTCTAGTTCAGATTTAGTTCAGTTCTAATTCAGCTCTAGTTCAGTCCCAGTGCAGTTCTATTTCTGTTCTAGTTCAGTTCTAGTTTCGTTCTAGTTCAGTCCTAATTCCGTTCTAGTTCAGTTTTAGTTTAGTTCTAATTCTGTTGTTCTACAGTTCAATATCAGTTCTAATTAATTCCTGTTCAACTCTAGTTCTGTTCAAATTCTGTTGTTGTACAGTTCTAGTTTAGTTCTAATTAATTCTTGTCCAGCTCTAGTTCAGTTCTTGTTCTAGTTCAGATCTGGTTCAATTCTAGTTCAGTCCTAATTCCGTTCTAGTTCAGTTTTAGTTTAGTTCTAGTTTTATTCCAATTCTGTTGTCGTTCAGCTCTAGTTCATTTCTTGTTCAGTTCTAGTTTAGTTCTGGTTCAATTCTAAATCAGTTCTAGTTCATTTCTAGTTCAGTTCTACATCGGTACTAAATCTGTTCTAATTCACTTTTCTTTCAGTTAAAGTCTAGTTTAGTTCTATTTCAGTTCTAATTTGGTTGAAGTTCAGTTCCAGTTTAGCTCTTTTACATTTATACTTCAGTTTTAAATCAATTCTAGTTCACTTCTACTTTAGTTTTAAATTTGTTTTATTTCAATTCTAGTTCAGTTCTAGTTCAGTTATAGTTCAGTTATAGTTCAGTTATAGTTCAGTTCTAGTTCAGTTCTAGTTCAGTTCTAATTCAGTTCTAGTTCAGTTCTGTTCTTGTTCAGTTTAAATTCAGTTCTAGCTCTGCTTAGTTTTCGTCCTAAATGAATTTCAAATTAATTCAGTTCTAGTTCACTTCTAGTTTAGCTCTAGTTCGGTTCTCATTCATTTTAGTTCTGTTCTTGTTGAGTTCTATTTCAGTTCTGGTTGAGTTCTAGTTCAGTTCTAGTTCATTTCAGGCCCATTTCCAGTTCAGTTCTAGCTCACTTCACTTATAGATAAACTCTAGTTTTGTTCTAGTTCACTTCTATTTTAGTTTTATTTTTTTTTTAATCCAGTTCTAGTTAAGTTCTAGTTCAGCCCTTGTTCTAGTTCACTTCTATTTTAGTTTTATTTTTTTTTTTTTTTTTAATTCAGCTCTAGTTAAGTTCTAGTTCAGCCCTTGTTCAGTTCTAAATTCGATTCAGTCCAGTTTTCGTTCAGATATTCTTTAGTTTTTCTTAGTTTTTATTTTATTCCAACTCTATTTTATTTCTTTTAATATTTTCTGTATAGACTTTAAGCTTTAATATTGAACTATATTTATAATAAAAGNNAACTATAGCCTCAGTCGAGGCTATAGGCTAGAGTAAAGATCAGACTATAGACTAAATCCAAACATTAATATAGACCATTACTTAAGGCTAAACTTCTCCAGACCATAATAATAGAATAATCTAGACCAATACTTTAGACTAAACTTTAGCATTTTAGACTAAAACTATAGTCTAGAATATAGACTAAATTATAGACCAAAAATTATAGTTAATACTATATACTCAAACTATAGTCAAGAAACTTTATTCTAAATAGTTTATCTATATTACACTAAGTAACAAAAAATTAGGAATAATTTTTATTAAATGATTTTTATGGTACAATAATTAAGTTATTGAAGTTAAAGTTCTTGCGAAATTGTTGTTGTTTAATTATTTTTTTAAATTTAAATAATTAGTTTGTTGTTAAGTTTTTTAATCGAATATAAATAAAATATAATATAGACGAATATAATCGAAATATATTTTTAATGTAAATAAAANNTCCAATTACAAACCAATTCCATATTCTGCTTTAGTTGACTATAAGATATCCTCTCATAATATCAAATATCATTTCAAAAATTCTTACAATCTCTTTGATCAGAATTCCACTGTAATTGCAAAATTTATTGATCTGCATAATTATGGATATAATATGGTTTTTATTTATTTATATCACAATAACACTTAAACATTTTTACACACATTTTTTAACTTGTCACATAAATATTACAAATTTAACATAAATATAACACCACATAAAGGACCAATGGTACCAACAAACTATCCTCAGTTCGCACAACCACGGATGATACCAACACTCATCTGAACACAGACAAACGCAACCAACACAAGTGAAATCCAATTTGAAAACAATTATTTAATAGTTGACTAGACATAATACTGATTAAGATAATAAACAACTCAACAAAACATCAATAACAACATATTTTTGTAAAAACTAGCTGGGAAAGCTTAAATGGCTAACGTGTGTTACCTTATTGTAATTAATCATACAACGCATATAATACGATAAATAATATTATTTTTGGAAAAAAATTATTTAAAACAAATTTACAATAAATATTAAATTCATTTTGGTGTATAATTATATGTAAAAACTCTAAATCAAATTATAAACTATAAAATATTTATTCAGGATTTAGGAGAGTTTAGAGAATATTGCAGCACACACAGAAAAAGCTGAAACAACAATGGTTTATCTATATTACACTAAGTAACAAAAAATTAGTAATTTTTATTAAATGATGTGTTTATGGTACAATAATTAAGTTATTGAAGTTAAAGTTCTTGCGAAATGTGTTGTTTAATATTTTTTTAAAATTTAAATAATTAGTTTGTGTTAGTTTATTAATCGAATATAAATTAAAATAAATATAGACGAAATAATCGAAATATATTTTTTAATGTAAATAAAATACTTCCATTTAAATATAAAGTAATTTTGTATGTTCTGTGTGTTTCAATTTAATATCTCCCAAACCCCCCTCCCTTTTCCCGTGTGCCAAAACAAGTCAGTAACAAGTGTAAATATGATGCTTTTTAATTTCAAAGTGCACATTTTAAACAATAGTGTTGACTTTTTCGCCGTAGAGTAGTTGTCGTTATTTACTGTGTTGTTTTGTTTCATGTGTCTATGTTGCGTTATTCATCTCTTCAATTATTTTCGGTATGACTGACTATTGCCTTTGGTGTCAATTTTTGGAAATTACATTTTCCATAGATTCCATATATTTATGTACATACAGCACAATAACTTACTAGCGGGAAAACATATCAATTTTTAAATATTAAGGCCTTTTCTGTTTTTAGATGGTTCCACTATTCTGGATCTATTTACTTTAGCTGCTATAATACAGAAGCTTCAAACTTCCCCTGACTTCTTTTTTCTAAATATTTCTTGCCTACGTGTTAAATCGAGCAGAGATTTTAAAGATCGATGGCCTCCCAACTCCAGAAAATGATGTAATAAGTAATTCTGAAAAGGCTTAGTATTTATTTATCCAACTGGGAACATTTACCACATATGTCAAATATCACACCCACATTAGTATACTAACAAAAAACATTATAAGTTTTCACATATTGGTTTGAATGCATATTCAACTCTATTTTTTCAACAGTTCATTTATTGAATGCATATTTTACAGGGAGGTATTTCCAAGGGTTTTAGTAAAGGATTTAGATTTTGATTCACAGTAACCAAGACACCAGCAAAGAGAATATGCATTTTCTGTGCGCGCTACAACTTCATCAGCATTCGTAGTGTTTATCCATTTGGGTTTCGATAAGAAAAGAAGTATTCCAAAAGATGCAAGATTTTCATTTAGCAAACTTTGCTATAAGACAACAACTTCCCCTTTCCAACTTTAATTATTTAATCATATCACGTATAACACTTCGTGAGTTTGATTAAACTTCAAACTCACAAGTGTCTTACGGTCTTGGTAGACTTCACAGTGTAATAGAATCGAAACGATTTTGCCTCATCAAGCAACTCCGACAGAAGGTCGTTGCAAGGGGAGCCCCAGTTCTCCTTAGCGCGAACCAGCAATTCAATGCTCATTTAAACGGATATCAGAATATGTAACTGATGTCGTGGTATTCCAGGATAGGTTGGCCGATGAGTTCGTATCATATGGGACATACTGTCGAATGAACATATGGACAGGTTTGACAGTTATTATAGATCTGCAGAAGGAAAGCGGGAACGGTCCGGTTGATCCATATCCTCATGTCGAAGAAGCGAACCATTTCTAGCCAGTTCGTCAGCAGATAGTATCTTAACCGGGTATTTGATACCGCTAACCGCTCCAGGTTTGAATGCCCCGCTATCCTCGTTAGAGATATCTGGTATTGGTTGTTGGAAAGACAGCCGAGAGCCATTTGATCGATGACTTGACTCTCCGTATAAATTTGGATATTCACACCGAATACCCTGAAGTATATCACCAGGTTACCCGTTCTTTTTATGGCCGAGATCTCTTCGTTCTGCAAGAAGGTATTAGGAATGCCAATAATCAGTACTGCAAGGAAGTCATCAATTAATACCAACACTGGTGGATGGCTCCAAACAGGCCATGCACCTAATAGTCCTGCCAGTCGCACATGATGGCCACTGTTTGGTCAAGGTTCACAAGGAAGCCAGTTCAGTTAAAACGAATAAGCTTATAGAAGGAAGCAGCACTAAACTACTCAGATACTTTCAAAGATTACCGAAGAAGGTTGATTTCTCCTTACTCTCCACCTTTAATATGGGGCTTATCACCATTGTCGAAGAGCCATTTTGTATTCTTAGGATTTAATTCCCCAAGATTTCCAATGGCTTTCCTACCCTTGAGCTCTAGCCCTTATATTTTATTGGAGCAAGATAGTTTGAGTTCAGTAATAATCTCTAATATTTCGCACATACACCTTCAATGCAACACATATTAGGCGCGATAATTGCGAAGATGGAATCTTATATTCTTTTAAGAGAGAACGTGCTTCCGTTTTCTTGATTTCACAGTTGTCTTATCTACATACTAAGTAGATCCATAGGCAGATTACAGATATTTTAGATATAGTATCCAGATATTCCCAGATACATCCAACGTAACATCGTCTGCAACGTCAAAGACATTTAGTTTCCCTTGATGGTGGGTGGACGGCGATATATTCAGGGAAGGGATATTGAGAAATCATACCCTGTACTTTTGGAAGATGCTCCACAATTATCATATTCTTTGACAACTATAGGTTGGAAATCTTATATGAGGCTAATAACGACTGAAAAAAATTGATATGTTAGTCCTTTCAATAAAAAATTTTAAGCCTCCGTATGCACATTGTTAAAAGCCCTCTCTCTCTATGCTAGAGCAGTACGAAGATTAAGATCTCTTTAAGTTAATATATGAATCGGCGATTTTTGTCATATGTTCACCCATAGAGGTTGTCTCCTCTCTACTTATATACCAAATTTACGCAAATCAAATAGCCTTATTAGTAGTTACACATTTTTTTATGGAACCAGCACTATGGGATCGATCCCTACTTATACAGGCAACTATTTTGCTATTAATTATGAGGTAGAGGGAGTAGTGCTTGTGACGATTAGACTTAAATTTCTATATTTGACAGAAAGGAATTCTGGAGGTTATGCTTCCCACATACATAACAGTATGGTTTAGGAAAGAATTTCCTTAATGTGTTCATGCGAAAAACTGCCAACCGACAACAAAATGGATGTGCTCTCCAAGATATTGCTAAAAAAATTAAACGTGTGTTAAGTTAAATAACACGAGTTGTAATATTGGATCAGACCAGTAAAATGCCAGCTCACATTAGTCGATCATGCTCTATGGATCAACAGAGTCACGATAAGTACCTTGCACTCTCTTTTATTGCGCGTCGAAAGAGAAGTAGTTTCCGACACCGAAGTGTGAGTTATAGATAAGAGTTCACCCATGCACAATTTCACCGTTTTTTGGCGAAAGTAGGGCTATCGATTTTTCTAAGCATTTATATCCTGGTTCATATCATCGAGTGCACCATTTATTTAAACGCCTTAAATTTCAAGAAGCTCTACTTTTCTTTCGCTAAAATGGCTGAATGGAGATGAATATTCTTCCTATAAAAAGGCCGAGCATATCGCTCATAGAGGGCCTCTACGAAGCCCATTACTGTCAGTCGCTGAGTAATTATCTGACATCCAAATATCTAATAGATGTTCGTCACTTTAGAGAGTGACGCAAATACAATTTTGGACGATAATTTTTCCGATTATTAGCATGTACCTTCTTTGGAATTGGGTGTTACGTTAGCAATCTTCTAAAACGTAGATGAATTCACCAACATGGTATTAGTACTAAAAAGGTTGGCTAAAGGACGTGCTAACGTCAAAAGCACTGCTCAAGACCAGGCTATGAGATGTCCTTTTCGTCATTTCAATCCGACGCTCTTATTACAAATCTAACTAACTTCATGTTATAATTACAAAATTATTATTCGCCGCTAAACTTAAATGTTTATAAATTTTATAACTGCATATAAACGCATTTATATCAGTTTATACTACATATCAAATTTATGTATAAATATGTCCACTCTTTATGCTCAAGCATTTTTGTGCATTTATACATTTTGGCATACATGTTTATTTTTTTTTTTCTAGTTGCATTAAATTGCGATTTTACCCAAATGCCATAAATATTTCAACATCTGAACCCTCGACAACCAAAAACTAGAGCAAAAGTTTTAGATTGGAAAAAAATATTATATTATTTGTTTTTCATTATAATGGTGACATGAGTAACCAAATGGAAACATATGAACTCAATATAATGACTCTAAAGGAAATACTAACATAATTATATCATATTTTAACAGGCTCCTACAGGCTTTAAATATTTGTAGATATTTATATCCATGTATATATTTTAAGGCCTAAACATTGCTAATGATTTGTTGTTTGTGTTATATAGTTGTGTGTGTGTTATGAGTATTTTATTCCAGTTAGAATTACCAGTCAACAGTATGACTACTTTTAATTTTATGTTCCTTTTTCGTACTTTGTTAAATTAAGTGAATTTTATTCATAAACACCCACTATGGCAAACACATACATATACTATGTATATCCATCCTTTCATATGTTCCATATTACAACATTATATTTATTTAGCTGATGAATATCTCAATATTAAATTCATGTACATATTTCAAATCAAAATGCTGACTACTACTACTGCTACTACGATTCAACAGAAAATGGTTGACCATATGCTGTCATGACTAAAACATGACAGAGGTGTTAATAAATTTTATAGAAAGAAATTTAAATATTTGTGTTTCTCTAGAAATTCTTATGTAATTTTTATAAAATTTCATTCATGTACACACCTGTTCTTTTTTAGTTTTTGAAAACATAATGCACTCTTTATTTGTATGAAATTAATATTTCTTTGGTTTGTTTGTGTGTGTTCGGTGTTGTTTTGGGTTTAAAAGAACAACAATTTTATAGTTAATTAGTTAGTATGTACCATAATGGACTGCAGTGTTGTTTACGAATTCTTTCTGTTAAACCAATTATAATATTAATAAATTTGTTAAATATATTTATTGTAAATAACAACCAAAACTTCATCAAAAACTGAAATAAATTGGAAAACAGAAAGCACAATCAGAATGCAGATATTTAATTTATATTAGAATAAATATATAAAAGGTGGATGGATATTGAATAATAATAATAATTTGGAATAATCAAATTAAAAGAAATTTAATTAAAAAAAATTTAGTTGTGTGAGTACATATTTTAAATTAGTCACATTACCAAATCTTAACTGTTGGAGCAACATCAATTAAATTTTTAATAAATTAATCGAATATTATATTACTATATCTAGTTCAACAACCTGCAAGCAATCGAGAGATAGTTATCTACTATCAGAAACAATTACTCCTTTTATATTGTTAATATTGATATTTTCCGGATGTAACTAAATTTAACATAAATAAATGAACATTAATTTCGAATCTCGCAAAGTATTAAAGAATGTTTCTTCAAATGAAATAAATTTAAATTATTTTTATAAATGAATTGGGCTACATATTCCGTCCTAATGAACCATTTCGATGCCAAAAAAAAAATACCCTAAAGATATTGGGTCTTCCAAAAAGCATTAAAAGCAGATACATTTCTTTCGAATGGTGACACTATTGGATGGAAAAAATTTACATAACATTTTTTTTACATTTTAAGTTGATAATTAGAAAGTAAATTTTATTAGAATATCAACAGAAACAGTGACACTAATTCGATCCCTTACTTTAATAAAAAACACATGAATCATATTCTGCTATATCTAACAACTTGAGTTTACTCTTTTGCGTTAAATTTGAGAGAAAATGTCTGACATGACATTTTGTGTTCTGTATGTACGCATATTGAAATGTTGGGTGATTCTATATCATAACGGAAAAAAAAGAGATATTTTCGGATTTGATATGTCCGATTTTAATGCAATTCGTTACAGATATTAAGTGCAAATGTTACTCCAAAACAGGCGCGGATCCACGGGGAGGGAAAAAGGAAAATTTCCCTCCCAAAGTGAAAAATCT
>MINK01188339.1:0-17498 GCA_001735545.1 Phormia regina
AAAGTAACAGGTTTGTGTCTTGGCTAAAAAATTTTAAAATTTATCTTCACACACATCCATAACGGTACCCCATATTTCATATTTCAGTGTATTCCTGCTATACTTTGGATCATATTCTTTCAATTTCGGACGGTGGACCTACTTTTTACCATCTTGGGAGACTCTATTGATCTTTGCTTCATCCAAAAAATAATACTCAACTCCATTTCACACTGGTCGATTGGCGATACGTGTTAGAAAATTCCAGGGTTAGCTTACGATTGCGTTCAGACAATAATGGCTTCTTCCGAGATATTCTTCAATACAATCGAGCCTCTCACAAACGTCACTTAATAAATAGTTTTGCCTACTTTTCACCAAATACAGCAGAATTACATTGTCTAAATAGTGTGAAAAAGATGAATTCTTTTATTTACAGAATAAAATATGATCGAATAACAACTACTACATGGATATGCCCCTAATTAGTTGCACGTACCCATTATAGATTTGAAATCTACTTCTTTAGGTATTTTATTCGTAATATCAGAAAATCATTTAGAAAGTTTTCAGATCTATTCTTTTCATCCGATGAAGCACGATCTCATTAAAGTCTGTGCAAAAAGCTCCCGTTCAAGTGTGAGCTTAGCCAGTCTTAAGCAGACAGTTTTAAGTTCTAATTCTTTAGAGCAACCAGACTAAGAAGAACGCTCATTCACCATCAACAGATTTGGAACTATCAGTGTAAACCTCCACTGAGCCGTCTCTTAGTAAAGGAGGAGTCGAAATTAGCACTGAGAAGAGAAGGTATAGGCATGCAATAGTCAATATTGCAAAGGATTCTAAAACGGTTGCATGACCGTATTCTCTATCAGTCCATGAACCCTGTCGCCGACATGATGGCGATCTGTTTGGCCATAAAGTGCACCATTAGCCAGTTCATTGAAACGAACGGGGCTTTAGATGGAGTTGTACGTAACGAGCAGCTCCGAAGTACATTTCATGTCTTTGAAGATTTGTCGACAAATTAAAAAAAAATGAAGATGGATTTTTTAGATAAATGTCGTTAAAATATTTTTTTGAAAAAAAAAAATATGAGCTCAACCACATTTTTATTACATTTTAGTATAACATCCTAAAATACAAGTTTCGGAAAAATTATTTGCTAGAAAAAAATTATGATTTTGATATATTTCATACAACAAAAGTTTTGGCCATTAAAGAAATTCTATTAATCACAGTTGAAGCTATATAGTTGCCACATTTTTTAAAATAAAAATTACAAAAAAATCATTTTAAATGTTTATAAATCCTTCCCTATACAAAAACCTAATTTTATTCAAATCGATAATCAAGGTTAAATTTGTTTAAATTTAAAATCGAATTACTCATATGAGAACATAGAAAACTAAATTAAAATGACAATTTCTTTCCGCTTGTCTGCGGTGAAATGATTCGCAAACGTAAAATAACACAAACGTAAAATAGCACAAATTAAAAATATATTTTTTATTATTTTTTTTTTTACTCAAATAAAAAATCTAAAGAAAACTTATTTTATTAAAAAAATTGATTTTATTTCTAAAAATTTGAAAAACAATTTATAAATCTGAAGACGAATAGAAAATTGCGTTTGTAAAACGAATTTTTCCGTACTATGTTGGTATGAAACTAATAGTGCTGTTATATACCAAAAGTATTCATATTTAAGAATTAAAGAATTTAAATAGGTTTTTCTATTTTTTTTCTACAATTATTTCTCCTTTACCATATTACTGCTAAAATTTTTTCCATATTAATTCATTCTAATCTGTTTTCTTCCCTTTCCCTATCTCTGAAATTTTATTAATTTAGTAAAAAAAATTTATTCTAAAACAAAATTCTTATTCACTGCCATTTGCACTAAAAATTCTTGACAAATAATTATAATTTATAGAATTCAAAGATCAACATTTGTTTTTTTTTCAAAATGATGAAGATTGCTATAGAGATCTATAGAGTAGCAACATTTTTCAAAATAAAAATTTAAAAAATTAATTTATCCAAATAGGTAATCATGATTAAAAATTTTTTATATGGAAACATTCATCTATGAACATTAGAGTGCTCCAAAAAAACGAAATTTCGAAATTTGCAAATTTGACCTTTGACCTTTAAAGTTTATGGGTTAATGCCGTCCAAATTGTATGAAACTCTTGATTTATATTTAGAATTATGTGGATTATAAATTTTTAAGAAAAGTTCCATTTAAAATACTGTAATAAAATGGATGATTTGCCAAAATGTTACATAAAAATGGGTTTTTCTCGAAATCCGCTGAATTCAAAATGCAGGTACAGGCAAACTATAAGAGGTAATTGCCTAATTTTTTCACTGTTTTATTCCGTAATCTGTTGTCCATAAATCCCTATGAGATCTCCCAAAAATATTGAGATTTGTTTAACAAAGTATCAAAAAAACTGAAATTTGAGTTTTGAAACGACCGTTAAAAATATCAACATTTTTTGACCATAGCTGAGAACAGGTTTACGTTATTCTATAAGAACAAAAACTCATATTCAAGTAACTACAGATATATTTTAACTAATACAATTGTTTTATTCGAATATTTTCAAAAATATATTTACGTTTTTGTCACATTTCGAATTCAAGTGCTCTGAGACACGTTAATGGCCTGGGGAATTTTCAATAACTTTTACATTTTTCAACCAATTTTTGTGTTTTATATCTTTTTGTAACACTAATTCTGTGTACATTACGATTCTTTTACAATAAAATGCAAAACTAATTATTTAATGACAAATTTTTTGTGAAAACTGAAAAAAATGCATATTTTCCCCTTGTAAATGCATCTTCAAACTTCAGAGCCGTTGCGGCACCAGTTAACGTAGTCCTATTGCCCTAATTTTTTGCACGACAGTATTTTTATAACCCATAGAACAATTTTAGGCTCATAACAATTTTTCCTCCATACGCTTGAGCACTCTAAACTATACATATAAAATCTAATGACTGCTATATAATGTACTATGCATAAACTACACTTAAACTTTCTACACAATGATTTACATATACATAAAAAATTGTCCTGCACATATTAGTATTTCTACATTAATAATGTTATGTTTGTCTGATAGTGATAGTGTAATCGCTAAAGAAAACTATTGTTATTTCAGTTATTCTTTTTGCATAAACATCCTTATTTCATTTTAGCACTTTATTTTAATAGAATGTTATTGTATATCTGTTATGCTGGTGGTGTGTTGTGCATGAGCGTGGGTGAGTTTCTGTAACTTGTTTAAATGTTGATGAAATAGTGAAATGAACATAGTCATCGCCTAAAGCTTACTTAAACACAAGTTTTTTTTTGTTCCTGATTTTTTCAATGTTCTCATTTTGATTCTTTAGTTACCGCTAACACAAAAATAATATACAAAAGCAAAAGTTATGATAATAAAAAAATACACAAAAAAAAAGACTACGTTAATAAACCTTGTCATAGAGAAAATTTAAGATACGGGAGTTAGATTGTTATTAAAAATATATTTTTGCAAAAATTTAAAGAGACTTTAAGGTTAAAAAAATAGTCAATTTTTTAAGAACAAAATTCCGAGCAGTAAATTATGTTTAAAAAAGTTAAACATACAATTTTGTAAAATTAAAAAATATTTTTAAATATTTTAGAAATTTAATATAAAAAATACTAATTTTAAAATTTTAAAGTAGTAAATATTTTTGAACTTAGTAGTTTTTTATTCTAAATTCATAAATGTTAGTTATTTGAAATTTTTACTATTCATTTTTTTTATTTTATATACTTACGTTCCATTTTATCATTTACTTAATTTTAGATATTTTTTTTGAACTTGACAATTTCTTTTCTTAACTAATTCCCTATTGGGTTACTTTTGCTATATGTTCTATGATAATATATTGTTTCAGTGTATACTTATGTTGACATGTGTGCGAATATATACAATATATTTCCTATAGTGTAGCGTATAAACATAGTGTCACAGAATCATATTCAGCTTCCAGATACAATAAAAAGACCCACAATTAAATACATGGTAACATGGTAACAGTCTTACAATTACAACAAAATTTTATATATAATTTCTACGATTACAGATAAAATTTTAATTAAAGCTTTAATTAGAATAAATAAAACCCTATAAATAAATCTAAAGTTGGACTAAAGGAAAAAGCTTTGATTTAAACTTATGTTCGATTATAGTAAGACTTGTTGTTGAATCCAAAATTACACTATTTGACGACCTATAATTCAAGTTTAACCTGGAATAATTAAAGTTTTCTTTGCACTACAATTAAAAGCCATAATTAGAACTAAAATTTTAAAATGTAATTACCTACGATTAGAGCTAAAATTGAAACATATAAACCAACGATTAAAGCTAAACTTTGAATAAATAGAGGCCTATGATTAAAGCTGAAGTTTAAATATATAATTCTATGACTAAAGCTAAAATTTTAATATATTAAAAGACCGAATTAAATTAAAAAACATTAAAATAGAAGAACTTTGATTAAAGAAAGCTTGTAATTACACCTGAAAATGTACTATATACAGAAATGTAATAAAAGCTTAACTATAAAAGCTATAAAGCTTAACTTAAATTAACTAAAGTTTTCTTTAGATTAAATTTAAGACTTTAAAATATAAAGAAAATCGATTAAAGATAAAGTTAAACTAAATTAAGAAGCTCTGACTAAATCTTAAGTACGATTCTAAAAAGCTCAAATTGCAATATATAAACCCTTTAGTAAAAGCTTAACTTTAGAAGCTATAAAGCTAACATGGACTAACTAAAGTTTTCTTTAGTCTTGCGTTCAAAGCTTAAAATAGAACAAGTAAAGCTAAAATTATAATATATAATAAGATATAATAAAAGCTTAACTTGGATTAACATAAGTTTTCTTTAGACCTAATTAAAGGTTTACGTTTAAAGCTCAAAATAAAAATTTTAAACTATAAACCTTAACTAAAATAAATTTATTTTTAAAAAAATTTCGATGAACTTTCATTTCATAGAAATGAATTTCGATGAATTTTCTTTTCATCANAGAAAATTTTCGNTNAATTTTCTTTTCTTTTCATAGAAATGANTTTCGATNAATTTTACTTTTCATAGAAATGANTTTCGATNAATTTTACTTTTCATAGAAAATTTTCGATGAATTTAAATTTTCCTTTTCATAGAAAATTTTCGTTAAATTTTTCTTTCATAGAAAATTTTCGATAAATTTTTCTTTCATAGAAAATTTTCGATAAATTTTTCTTTTATAGAAAATTTTCGATAAATTTTTCTTTCATAGAAAATTTTCGATAAATCTTCTTTTCTTTTCATAGAAAATTCTCAATAAATTTTCCTTTCTTTTATATCAAATTTTTGATAAATTCGATAAATTTTACTTTTGTAGAGATCGATTTTCCTTTCATAAAAAATTTTTGATAAATTCGATCGATTTTGCTTTCATAGAAAATTTTCGATAAATTCGATCGATTTTTCTTTTATAGAAAATTTTTGATAAATTCTATAGATTCTCCTTTTATAGAAAATTTTTGATAAATTCGATAAATTTTACTTTTGTAGAAAGTTTTCGATAAATTCGATCGATTTTCCTTTTATAGAAAATTTTCGATAAATTCGATCGATTTCCTTTTATAGAAAATTTTCGATAAATTCGATCGATTTTCCTTTTATAGAAAATTTTCGATAAATTAGATAGATTTTTCTTTTATATAAAATTTTCGATAAATTCGATTAATTTTTCTTTTATATAAAATTTTCTATAAATTCGATAAATTTTTTATACAAAAAATTTTCGATAACTCCAAAATTTTTTCCATTTTCAATTAACTTTTTCTGTTAATACCAAATGTTCAATAATTTTTTCCCTGTTGCCGCAAAATTTTTAATACATTTTCACTTTTATAGAAAAATTTTCGTTAAATTATAGCAACATATTCGATAGAATTTCCTGTTATAGCAAAACTTTCGATAAATGTTCAATGGTTTACCAAAATTTTTGATAAATTTTCCCATCAATACAAAAATATGCGATAAATTTTCGTTAAATTTTTCCTTTTAAAGAAAAATTATACGTAACAGAAAAACATTCAATAAACTTTCCCTGTTATAGCAAAACCTTACATATTTTTTTCTTTTATAGCAAAATTTTGCACAAACTTTCCTTGTTTTTGATAAAATCATTTTTATTGACATGTTTTTTATTTTTATTTTTTCTTTTATAGGATTTTTTTCTATAAATTTTCTTTTTATTGCAAATAACAATTACTTGTTAGATCAAACTTTAAAATTTTCTCTTAATATCAAAATTTTCGATTAAAATCCTTTTGATTCAAAAGTTTTGTTGAATATATATTTTTTTACTTTTTTTAATGCAAAATATCTATAACATTTTTTAAATAAAAATTTCGCTTAATTTTCTTTTTATATCAAGAGCTTTTTTATGGCAATATTTCTTTAAATTATATTTTTATAGCATAATTTCAAGAAAATTTCTTCAAATTTGATTAAACTTTAATTTAATTTTGTATATGAAAATATCGATAATATTTTTATAACAAATCTTCGAAAAAATGTTTAATTTCAAGTTGTTTTATACCAATAATAGTAAAAATTTAAATGGACCCAACCAGGTTGAAGCTTAAAAAGGCTTTAGGAAAGGAGACAAATAAAAAATGTTTCCAAAAGAGCAATTTACAGATATTTAAACAAAGTAGATATACTATCAAACAAAGACTTTAAAATACTTTCACGCTTTCATCATATACATACATAAATTGCTAATATTACCACCATTTATCATATATAAGATCAGTGACTTTTTAACTTAAACTAATTAGTAATTCCCTTTTTAAAAGGATTTGCCCCATTAAAAGTAATTAATGTAATTCTAAACCCTTTAATTTAATAATAACTTTGTATTTATTCAAAATTAGTTTAAAATTAAAAAAATCAATAAGAAAATAATTACTGCCATTATATAGGACAAACAGCGGTAAAAACAAGTAAATTGCAAGATGATGGAGGGGAGTTTAATATAGAGGTCACCAAAACAACAACAAAAAAACTGTATTAAAAACAAGAACATATGATTTCGTATTAATTGAAAGAAAACACGCAATTACTAAATAAAATATAAATTCAAACAGAAATAAAGAAAAAATGTAAATAAATGAAAAATTTATATACATATATTTAAATTTATAAAAAATAAAGTGCAAAGAAAACAAATAATAGTTGACAAACCACAAAAAAGATATAGAGAAGATATGAGAGACACTAAGCAAATGAAAAAATGACAAGTTATCAAGAGATGTTAGTGGGGGTGTTGATGTTTTGCTTAATTATTTATTTTGTGTAGATGTGTATGTATGTATATAGCTCCCCACACCAAACAACCACTAGACTATATAACAAAAAATTTATATATTTTTTTTTATAAAACTTTTTATTGTAAAAAAGTAATAATAATAAAAAAAATTAAAAGTGATTCACCTAAATAAATACCACCGTCGTTTTGGTCGATTAATCAGAGGTATATTCTCACGGACTATAGGAGTCGTTGCTGAATTTTGTGATGAAACGTCATCCATATTCATTTTTGCCATGGAATAAGTTTCTATTAATTCACACAATTTATTAAATTATTTTATTACACTTTTCTTTAATAATTTATTTTTGCAGAGACTCTTGTAATAGAAAGAATCTCTGGCTTTGGGTTTTTTCTTCTTGGTAACGTAGACACAAAGGAAAGTTTTTTCTTTGTCGTCGTTTGTGAATTTATTTTCTAGACATGGGAATTTTTCTTGTTCATTCGCTTGTATATTTGCTTTAAATAACTTTTTGTTTTCATTTAGGGAAACAACTTTCTTTTTCTTATAATTTTTTTACTTTTTATTAATTATTTTTTATGTTTTTTTAATTATTTTCACCACTAAAAGCAAATTTTCTTGTTTGTAATGTTTTTTTATTAAATAAACTTCGTCTACAAAAATTTTTTTGCATTGATTTATGGGCATCACTTTTTTCGTTGTTCTCTCATTCTCTTTTGAAAATCAATATAATAACAGGGTTGTTAAAAATATATAAAAACAAAACTTTTGAGAGTTGCCACTTGTTTAAAATAAAGTTGCCAGCTTAAATTATGGAATAATAACGAATAAATGAGATTTGAATTGGATAATAATAAAAGAATTAAAGTAGTGTTTAAAAATATGAAAAGTTTAAAAATGTTAAATAATTATTAAAATAAAAAGAAAATATGAAAGAATGTTAATTTAATTAATATAATATTGTTTTTTTTTTTAAGTCTGGAAATTATAAAAAACAAATTTATTTTATTTAATAAAATTGTTTAAAAAAAATATATCTTTTTATTGTTTTTGTTTCTAATAAAAACAAAGTCAAAAAATTAAACATATTAATAATAATATCTATCCTTTTTCACCTTTTACTTTCATTTATTTGGAAAATGCTATTTTTTCTCTTTACCTCAAGGCTCTAAATATTAAGTCTTAAACAAATTTACAGCCACATACTAATCAAATAAGCAAATACAATTGTTCAAACAAAACAAAGATGAAGAAAAATAAAACACACTAATAAAATGCAAAACAAATTCTAATAAAAGTTTAGAAATAAAAGAAAAACAACTATAAGACAAATAAAAGTAAACGTAAATAATAAAATATAGAAAAAAAGCAAGAAATAAATACACAATAAACATAAGCAAAGAAAAAAGATCAAAGTTACAAAAACAAAAAAGAAAAAACTACAAAATACAAGAAAACCCAAGAGAAGATATGACAGCATAGAAAAAACTATTGAAAAAATACTCTAGATATTTTACAAAGAAAAGTTAAAAAAAAAATTATTATAATTGTGTTAAGGAACAAGTAATTTCATGTGAACAAAATAACTAAGAAATTTAACTAACGGGTTTATTCAATTTTGTATACAAGTGGTGCCAAATCAATAACTAATTACAGAGCAACACAATAACTAATTACTCGAAGAGTTAAAAAATAGTATCATTGTAAAGTGCTTACAAGTTAAAATTCAACTTTTGTTCAAAAAGTAAAACTTAAAGAAATAACAGGAAAGAATAAATTTAAACCTGTTTGCATACTTTATATACATTTCAACACAGTACACTGGGAGGTTTTAAAAAATAGAAGTAAACGAATAAATTGATTGTTTTTGTAATAAAAGTGCTGTCAAGTTCTAACACTACTGAACTCCAGTAATTGGAGACAAAAAACCATTAACATGTGAAAATAAACACATAAATTGTTGTTATTTTGTTCTTTTTATATACATGTGCTGCCAAATTGAAAACAATAAACAATATTGCTTGCAAGAGCATCAAAATTTTTAAATTATTGTAACTGTTTAAGAAATAATTTTTTCTTTTACCCAATATTTAAATTTAATTCACTCTCCAATGTTGTATATCGTATTAAACACATGTGTTTGCATGTCTTTTCTATTGTTTATGTTTTCTAGTCATATTATTTTAATTTTAGGGGAAAAAGGGCTTTAAGAGAGGGGGTCAAAACTAGCTAATATTTGTTAAGATTATATATACAAGGTGGTGGGTATAAAAGAATTATATTATTGTTGTTGTATTTTTTATGATGTAGTGATGTTTGCATATCAATGAATAAGGTGTTAATTGTTTGTGTGTGAGTATATGTGGATATACAAATTTTCTATAGAATTTATAACAATAAGAGCTACTATATATATTTTTTTTCTACTCTAAGCTACTAAGACAACCATTTTTTAATTTATAAAAGTATTTGTTTAGACCATCGTAATAGAAAATAAAAATTAGCACTTTGGTTGAAAAATAAATAAAAGAGGGTATTTTAATATGCAAGAATTTATTTTAGATTCAAAATAAATATTGAGTTTAGTTTATTTTCCAATATATATAATAATTAAAATTAAACTCACGTAATATTGTATTCGTGTTATATTTGTATAATTAAGCAACTCATAGGTATATTTAAGCAATTGTGGGATTTTTTTATACAAATATATATACTTAAGGTATTTTTTTAATTGCCCTCATAAAATGCCAATTTGTCTAATTCTTTTAAATATATGTATATTTTTTACTGTCACGTTGGAAATGTCAACACTAACAAGATGTCTTTGCGATATATTATTTAAGAAAAATAAATCAAAACGCTTTCACTTATAAAAAAATAAAATAAACAAAAAAATCTTTTAGAAAACTTTGAAATTACAAATAAATTTCATTTTTATTTATTATTTTTTTCTTCTAAAGATTTCTTTGCCATTTACCATTTGTTTATATAGCAAATAAATTAAAAATATTTGGTGTCTTTATTTTGCGTCATAATTTTTTTGTTTATTTATAAAAATAAAAATTTTTCAAAAATTATTTTGATTTGTCTAATGTTTTTTTGTTTGATGTGACAATCATATAAATTATTTCAGGTAACTACATATAAACTTAAAAAATTAAAATAACCTACTTTCATAATTTATTTACATATTTTTTATCTTAATGACTCATAACAACCAGAAACTTATGGTTGTTTTGTTTTAATAAATAAAATCAGGATTTTTAACTGAGTTTGAGTCAGGTATGTATTTCCGTGTTTAAATGAAATGATTTCAATAACAAAGATTTCATTTATTTAGTAACCAAAACAAAATAATCAAAATAAACTAAGTCATTCACCCTTCATTATAAAAGACATTAACTTTGGCCGAAATTACCATATTTAAACGGTGAATCATAAAATTAACTTAACTGTTAGGTATTAGAAATATGCAAATTATTATTTATTTACATATAAATACACCATAATGGTTGTTAATTTAAATGGATAATAATTTGGATTGATTGTTAGTTTCACTCTTAATGATATATGTACATTTTATAATCCTTTAAGAGCGGATTAAATTAGAAAAAGAAATTGAAAACAAGAAATTTTAGTTACATACAAAATTTAATTAATTTTATGTAATTTGTTATTAATTTTAGAAGAACTTAAAAAAATGATTAAAAATATATTAACATGAGAAACATTTTTACTAGAAATTTATAATAAATTTTTAAACAAAACTATTTAATTTCAATAATATTTTTTTTCGTATAACTTTATAAAAATTATAGCATTTTTTATACTTTAATTTAAATTTAAGCTTTTTTAATATTCTTATATTTTCCACAGCTTTTTTAATACAAGTTGTCATCACTGATGTAAAGGAGCCTTCGGTTAAAATGTGCTACCAAGTTTTTTTTCAAAGAGAGATCAACACCAAAAGTTATTTTGCTGAAGAATTATATTTTATATTATTAATTTTAAATTATTTTGCTATTTATCAATAATTTTCTAATATAATAACACAAATTCAAATTTCTTTTTGTATTTTACATTAAAATTTTGTTTTCAAAAAGTCATCAAGTGCTGTTTGGAGATAGACATTAGTTTAAATAGTGCTAATAACTTCCGGAATCCAGAGGAGGATCAATATAAAAATTTATTTTACATTTTATTGCAACAACTATCTTAACATAGCGTCTCCACAAGAGATTTTTATATCATAATATGTAACAGAGAGTGTCAAATTCGCTCTCTAAGAGAATTATCCCACGTGTAGACTAAAATATTAGTATTATAAAAAATATTATGAGACTGTTGTGATAAGATTTCTCTACACAACTATCTTATAAGATTTACTGTGTGTGTGTGTGTGCATGTGTTTTTTAAAAAGTTCTTAAAGACAATGTTTTTTTCATAAAATTGAATTATTTTTAATTTGATTAAAATTGTGCTAAATTATTCAATTATTAGTCGTTTTCAGGTAACATAAAATATTTAATATTAACACTAACATCATGCTACTGTTAAATGTAGATCGTTCAATTTGATGTTAATGTTAATTTTTTCGATGTTTAAACATGATTCTTTTAACATTTGTGTTTAAACATCGAAAAAATTCACATTAACATCAAATATTATTCTGAAATTTCATGATTCAGAAATACTTGCAATGGTCAATGCATGTAGCGAATTTTATTGAAATCGAATATGTCAAATCCGATTGTTGTCCGTTTTGACATGAATCACTCCAAAGTAAAGTTAAGCAAAATGATTTCATCTGACAAATGTTAATGAAAAATACTAACGCGGCTCAGTTAGGCAAAACACAACACTTGATCAATGCGGTGGTGAGACGCAAAATTCTAAAAAGTCAGACAGATAAAAGCAATAATAAAAATGACTAGACAACAAGGCAATTTACGATTGCAATAGTGTTTATGGTCCTTAGAATCGGATGTCGGATTACGAAACTACACAGTGGGGTGAAACACAAATTTGTTGGTATTAAATATGAATCTCCTAAGTTACCGGTCGGATTAAATTGAAATGTATGGAAAAGTTCCGTTGTCACCCTGTGATAACACAAGATATGCTACAGGGTGTCAAAGTTGAGTACCTTGAGTATATAAAATTTAAAAAAATCGCATCTTCTACAAATGAAGTCTGATTTTAAAGATTTTTTTATTTCTGGAAAAATAAAAATTTGCCCCATATACCTCCCCCTTGCCCCATATACCTGTAATTTATTAAATATCTCAAAATAATATACTGAAAGAATATTTGATTATATCAATTCATCTAGACGTAAAAAATATTAAAATCCTGCACTTTGAATCAAAAATGGCTATATTTCTACAAAAATACGCCTATAAGATTCTAATTCAAAATGTTTAAAAAAATTAAAATTCCAAAGAAATTTCTCATTGTAGATAGCCCAAAACAAAATGTGAAACAATTAACTTTTGGCCCCAAATAATACTATTTATAAAAAATGGAAAAATAAAGAGTACTACAAAAAATGGAGATCAGCATGTGACTAGTTTTGAATATAAGCCTCATATTATACTGTAAATTCCTATACGGTTTTAAAAATTTAACTTTTTAAGTTTCAGGATGACTTTCCAGAAAAGACAAATCTTAAAACTTTTTTTTTTTTTAATAATTGACATCATTATTTATTGTATCATGATCCATGAATGGAAACGATCGAACACAACCTGAAAGATTTGAAAAATCGATTTATATTTATCTGTTGGTAAAGTGGTGAGGTGTAAAAGAATATAGCACTTTAAATTGTTTACCTAGCCTCGAAAAATTTTACTTCGACAATTTGCCATTATAAAATAAAATATTCCCCCCTATTATGTGTGTCGTTGTAGACAATAAGTCATGTCGACACAACGTTTATAAGTCAATATTTTTAACTGCTAGTAGAAGGTCCGTATAAACGCTAAAATAGATTTGTTTAATGATTAAAAGAAAACTAGTTTTATTTGTGGTTTTCAATTATTATTTGATAAAATTCAAAAATACAATTTTTATAAACTATTAAGGAGATACAGTAATAAGAATATTATAATTTATTAAAAGTTTTGGTCCATATAAAGAAATAAATAATAGGATTTGTCATAGTTTTATTAAATATGATATTTTTTCTTTTTAGTTTCGTAACTAAATTCATGTTTCTTACAAATCCTAATAATATTCCCTTGTATTTTATAATATATTTTATTTCATAGATGAATGTTGAGGAGTGAATAAATACAATAAAAACAATAATTTAACGAGTAACAAAATTAATTCTTAAAATGGACGTATAAAGCAAATTATGCCATACTAATTAATATTTAATTTCAATCAAAACAAAGTTTATATATTTATATTTTTTTTTAAATAAGAAAAATGAAATAAAAGAATGTTTTAAACATTCGATTTTTTTTAAGAAGTATTCAATACAAATGTCGGCTTTGTTTAAACTTTCATTAAACAATACACATTAATGTAATTAATTATAAAAAAACATATATTTAAATATGTTCATAAGTTTACTATTTCTTTTTTTAAATTTAGTTTTATATTCAATTAATGTATTAATTCAGAATAACGTATTTAATTTTATAATTATATAAAAAAAAAAATAATAATAATATTTAAATAATGAAAAAAGAAAAAAAAGATTAAAAAAGTATTAACAAAAAAGAAAAATCTATATTACAACTAAAAACATTTGATAATTGGGTTAAAAGATGTATGAAGTAGTATGTAATGTATAATAATATAATTACTTTTTTGTTGCAGCAACATTTGGGCATGGCATTGAAATTGTAGCAATATTTTGGATTTAAAATTTTAATTATTTTTTGTTTGACTCATTATTAGTTAGATGATTTAACAGCAACTGGAGCCGATGTTGCATTGTTAAGTTGATTTGCGGTAGCAGTTTGATCAATTGCTAATGGTGTTTGGTTTTTTAGCACATTTTTATTGTTGTATGAACGTAAGTGGCGTTTTCCGCGTTGATTTTTTGGAGACTTGGTAGTAGAGTCAGGCATACTGACGGCATTATTGCCACTATGTTGTTTATCTCCACTGGCGCCTTGTTCATTGCCAACGTTGTTTCGTGCATTGTTACGTACTGATAAAAATACAATTGCGCTTTTAATCGAAAACGATCTATTGAATAAATAAAAATTCTAATAAATGTACTTACTACGTCTATTACGGCGTCGATTATTATTAGTTTTTACAACCGGTTTAATAGTCGTTTTGGCAGGGTCAAAATAACTGTCAAACAAATCAGCCAATTCTGTTTTGTCTTCAGATTTAAGTCCCTCTATGGATTCTAAAATTTCTACAAGACCATCACGTTTCTTCTCTGACCATATTGCGTTGAGGCTTTGCAAATCATAAGAGTGTTCTGCCAAAATTATCCGGAACTTGACAGCTCGCACACGGTGATATATAGTGGTCTTAAAGTAATTCAAGAAAACTGGACGGAAAGAATTTTGACGATCCAAGTTTTCATTTTGAGTCTGTAATTCATTAAGATCACACTCAATGGGTTGAGCATAAGGATGTAGAGCGTTGAGCATTTTATCGAAAGCTTTTGGTGAATCAAGCGATTCTGTAGTGTCTTGATTACTTAAATGCAAAGCGACATCATAGGCAAGTTTGGCACGTACACTGGCATTACCATCGAATAGTTCACGCTCATTGTTGGAAGTAGTTTTAAAAGATTTTTTCTTTTCTGACAACTGTTGCTCTGTTGATTCAGCAAGCTCGGATGTTGTGGAGGCGCCAGTAGTGGTGGTTGTTGACGAAGTTAAAACATTATTATTTGGTTCAATGTTAGCGTTTTTAAAGTTATCTTTCAAATGTTTCGATAGTTTCCGTAGTGTGTAATGTTGCAAGACTTCATTGACATTAGCCTTTGCTAAGTTGAGACCATTAGCAAACGATTTCACTGTATTTTGAAACCTGTCCAGCAGGTTATATTTTTTAAGTGATTCCAAAATCATGTATGGAATGAATTTACGCTCTTCATGATATACTAATATAACACCCTGTGAGTTAGTATCTTTGGCCTTAAGAGCCTCAATCCAATCTAAGAAATCTTTAAGAGCAGCTATTTCCGATTTTGATTTTATAATCTGAAAATATAAAAAATAAATATTTATTTTATGCAGGCAAAATAAATTTCAATTAATAATTTTCATTATTTACTTTAAAAGTTTGAGTTGATTTAAGCATACGATAAAAACCAATTGAGATCACACGCACTTGGTGGCGTTGGCGGGCTGCAGGATTTAAATTCATATATGGCATTATATACTGTTCAAAATGATCGTTTGGTGTAAAAGCAGCTAACTGAACAATCTATGAAATAAAGAAATAAAAAAAAAAAAAATAGTATATAGTATATATTAGTATATAAATAGCATTGGTTTTTAATCACTCTACAATGTGTTAATATTTTACTTACCTCATCAATTAATCTACGTCCGGTTGTGTCAATATCAATACCTACTAAGGTATATTTACCCTTTGGAAGAGTTTTTAAAGTTACTTCATTAGTGCTGAATTTAGGTACAGCACCTTTGCTTGAATCAACACCATTTTGATTTATTATTGGTTTTGTTGGTGACGATGATGAAGTCGTCGAAGATGATGTTGTTGATTCGACCATTTTTGTTTTAAATGGATTTTATTTCTGTCTTTTTAAAATTTAACGCTAAGCTAAGCTAAAAAAAGTAAATCAATTACATATATTATTAATTATTTTTTAAAATATTTATAAACTTTTACGATAAGAAAACCCAACAAATGAAATAGCAAATTGTAAAAAAAAAAAAATAATAATAATAATAATAATTATAGTTTCTAATAAAGAAATAATTACATATATACATATTATTTCTTTATTAGAAACTATAATTATTATTATTATTTTTTTTTTTACAATTTGCTATTTCATTTGTTGGGTTTTGCTCTTAACAAAATTTTGATCTTTCTTCATTGACATACGCTACAATATTAACAAACTAATGGCTAATTACAAACTTTTTATTTTGATAAAGTGCTATTGCAGTTTATGATAAGGGGAGTTCCCCATTTTATAATTTTTTCCATATATAACCACTGAAAAATGAAACGAATTTTTAACAATTCATAAATGTTTGGCAGTGACTTAAGTCCAGTATTTTCATAAACATAATTTATCTTTAAAAAACTAAAACTAAATACATATTAAGAACAAGTATATTATATTATAAAAAAAAAAATTATGAGTCATGATATTATTAGTAAATACATGTCTAAATATGTTTCTCAAATTAAACCACATTTTATATAGCCCATAAGTAACAAAGAAATTTAAATATATGAAAAATGTATTTGGTAAATGGATTAAAAATTTATGAAATTATATATGAGTTTAAAATGATGTTTAAATTATTATATTTTAAAGACGTTATATAATCAATTCACAATTTAGACAATAATACTGACATATGGGTACTCATTTACCTCCCTAACTCTTAAATAAAATAAAAGAATATAAAAGGTTTATAAAGATAACATTTTAAAATATTTTGTAATTTTTGGCGCAAAAAAAATAATTTTTTTGTGTGGAAATATTTTTTCTTAATAGCCGGCCTTCGGTCGGGCGGTAGGACTTTTTACTCTGTGTTATGTCCAAAAGCGGCTTCGCTAACGTAAATCTTCCTTTTTACACAACTTTTTTTATAAGAAAAATTTTTTAATGCGAATTTCTTAGGGAAATTCGATTTTCAAAGCCCTTTAACTTCCAAAATATTTAAATGCGCTGAAAAATTTTTACATCATTATTTTCACCAATAAAAGTACATCAATGGCGAAAAAATCAAATAAATCGGAGCCACATTTGTATATAACTTTTATATAAACTGGAGAGAAATTTTATTATTGGAAGTTATATTTTTTTTATTATTCTACTTATATCATTTAAAATTGTGAAAGAAACAACTTACCTTCTTCTTAAATCGAAAATAAAAATTTTAAAAATACTTCCTCGCACTTGTAAAGACTTTTTTCTGAAAAAAAAAAAAAAAAAAAAAAAAAAAAA
>MINK01188340.1:929-24128 GCA_001735545.1 Phormia regina
ATATTTGCACAAACACATAATACCCCAACCACCTTTGGTGGTGTAGGGTATAAACACAAAAAGTCGTATTTTTTGCAATTTTCAAATTCAAAATCGTTTTTTTCAATAGATAATTTGGTTTTTAATTAGTTGAATAATAAATAGAATAGAATAATAAATAAATGAAATCGGTCGGACAGATTTGGATATATATGAAGAAAACGGAACAAGGACTTGCAAAATTATGGTGCTTAAAAATTCAAACGCAAATAAGTCAAAAACTATAAGAGATAAATAGAACATGTACGAATGTTTTTATAGATCTTATAAAGACTTACGACAGTATATATTTGAAAGAGTTGGCAAAAAATGTTTATTGCAGAGGTACCTAATTTTGAGCCTCCTTTCCTCCGCCCCTGATGGGTTTATTGTATTCCTATTCCAAAGTTAACATTGTATACTCCTCTGATACGCCCATATATAAAATTTCATTAAAATCCAACTAGCCGATCAGAAGTTACATATTTATTTCTAAACAATTTCGATTCTGCCCCAGTGTATTGGATTTTATTTTTATTTATTCTCACTATTAGCTATTTTTTAAAAAATCCAATCTATTTCTTTTTTTGGCTATCATTAGTATTAATGAGAAACAAATTTAAGATTCGTTATAATATGATGAAATATGAAAATTTAAATTTTAAATTCGAAATAAAAACATAAATCGACGTAAATTCAAGTATAGCATCCTGTTGCAATCATCACAAAAAGTTTTAACAAATATGTTCTAAATAATATCCTCTTTCCAATATACATTCTCTCTCTCTCTCTCAATGATGACATATTTTATATTAAAATGCTTACGTAAATTCTCGTATAGCATCCTGTAACAATCATCACAAAAAGTTTTAACAAATATGTTCTAAATAATATCCTCTTTCCATTATACATTCTCTCTGCCAATTATGACATATTTTATATTAAAATGCTTACTTGAACTTAGAGGGCGATTTATTCCGAGAACTAAAATCATTACAAACAAATGTAAATGAAATTCTTAGTACTTATAGTTTCTGTGTATCCAAATTCACTGAGAAACCTCGTACCGTAGCTTTTTAATTTATTGTATATGCCCGCGTTTACACACAGCCATTTTTCTTGCCGCAATTCTGAGTTTTTAGGAGAGATAGGAGAAGAGAATACTAAACTTTTACATTCTCTTTACCTTTCTCGTCAACAAAGTCAGAACTGCGGCAAGAAAAATTGCTGGGTGTAAACCCCGACTATGTTTATGTAATTTAGCAATGTGCTTATAATATGAAAATTTAAATTTTAAATTCGAAATTGAAACATTACTTTGCAAAAATTATATATAATAAAATATGAAAATCATAATATTATTATAAAATAAAAAAAATAATTTCACTTGTTTTATAAATGTATATCTTCACTTTATTTAAAACATTTAAAGATTTAATAAATTTTTGTAGATTTAGCAAAAGAAAAAGATCTAAAATTATTATCTTATAACGTATTTGCTACTTTAAACATATATGAGAATGAATGTATGTTAAATTTTTATTTATTTTGCTTTTCTTCAAGCTTAAAATCTTAATGCTATAAAAACAAATCTACCATCTACTTGACTTTTATCTAGACCACCCGCATATAATGTTACCAGGAAACAAGACAACAACAAGCCTCTTAAACCGGAAATCACTGATGCACTTTCAAGTGTTTAGCAGTAGGAAGGGAAAAAGAAGTTAAACAACAGAAAACATTGAAACTGAAAACAAAAACAAACATGCATAATCATGCCTCAAGAAGAAATCGAAAACGAAAAAAAAAAAATAAGAGATAAAATAAAATAAAAGTAATATAAAGAGACAGTGGGTATGATAAAGGAAAAAAGCAAGTAAATTAAAACTTATTAGAACTAATAATCTTTAAATGAAATTATTAAAAATAAAAGTGGAACATGGAGAAGAATATTTTATATAAATTAAGTTTTATTATATTGTTAGACATTTTATTTAAATTTTTCACATATTCCCACTGTGCAATATTCAGATAAACTCGTAAGTTTCAATCTAATACAAATAGTATAAAATAAATGAAAAGCAGATACATTAAGCAGATATAGAAATAGAAATGCCATTGTATACAATTGCAACAATATGTGTATGATGTTGTTATTGCTATTCTTGTTGCTATGAATGTTGTATATGTTCCCTATCTTATTGCAATATGATACATAAGTAAAGATATTGCACATAGAACATGTGTAAATAAACACACATCTAGATATTCTAACTTAGCAATAATATGCTTATAACAAACATATATGTATACATATAACACATACATATATAACACACAAATGTTTAAGATATGTAGCAACATATAATATTGAAAAGCCTCAAGCGGCATATTTGTATGTATTTGCAACAAATAGAAGGAGAAAAAAAAAACGAAGGGTATTAAATTTTAAGTCGCTTGTTATCCTTTAAAAAGATGGCAGACATGTTTACAATATGAGATTGAGTAGAAAAATATAAAAGCATTTGGTAGTAGTAAGTGTAGCAGTAACTGATGTAATAGAACTTTTCTAGTACCATAATAAAAATTATTAGCAATTTGAAGAACTCACTCAAAGGGGACAGAAGCCAAAGGGGTAATAACAAAACTGCTTTGCTAGCTACAAAGGATTTTTAACAAAATACAATGTGAATGTCACACGAACATGAGTAGAATTTTCTTACTTTTTTTTTTCAAAATTAACAACAAAAATGCAATAAGAATCCAACTTATGCTAAGAAGCTAAAGGCTAAATTACACTGTCAATCAAGAGTTATTATAAATCTGATAGGGAGTAAAAAAAAAATAATAATACTTTTTCTGGTTCTCCTTTAGATTTGCCTTTCTCTTTACCCTGAAGAAGATTAAACAAAATAATGCTAAACAAATAATAGTAATAACAAAAATAATTTTAAAAATATTTAAACAAACAGATAGAGGAAACGCTCGACAAGAAAGAGCTTGTGATGGCTTCCTTTCTGGATATAGAGGGCGACTTCAATAATGTGAACATAATATCGATTCTTATAGCACTGGATGACCTGGGAGTCTATCGGCGAATAAGGAACTGGACTGGGAACATGCTGAAAAGCAGGGCTCAACTTCAATTTAGGCCTGAGCACCTCGAGGAAGGTCGTGACACGAGGCACTCCACAGAGAGGAGTACTATCTCCACTCATGTGGAACCTTGTTGCGAAAAAGGTTTTTTTTAAGCTCACGAATAAAGGCACTATGGCAGTGAGTCATGGAGTCAGCTTTGAGTATTCTACTGTCATGGGCTAGGGACAAAGGTCTGGAATTTAATCCCACAGAGGCAGAATTAGTGCTTTTCATTAGGAAATCAAAGGATCTGGCTTTCAAGATACCATGTCTTGCTGATATCACCCTGGAACTTTCGAATGAAGCCAAATACCTTAGCGTGATTCTGGACTCTAAGCTCTCATGGAAACGTAATGCTGAGATTAGTATGCAAAAGACACTATGTGCTTTATATACATGCAAGAAGACACTCGGGAAAAGAAGGGGTCTAAAACCATATACCGTCCATTGGATGTATACTGCGGTCATTAGACCCATTCTTCCTACGGCGCTCTTGTATGGTGTGTTGACGACTTTATACGCTTCTTAACTCAGTTAAGATACTTTCGGGCGTGTTGGTATAGATTACGGACTATACAGGTATTCAAGGTAACGAAATTGCCGATGAATGCACGAGCCACACGCTTGCAAGTACATTCTCACAATCTTAAGAACTAAAGCATTAAAGTCTCTTGACAGATCATCGATAAGGCTTCTAGTAGGCATAATTACAGGACACGGTATGATTGGACGCATGTCAGAATAAATGGGTTATATAGGGAATAGTTTTTGTAGAAGTTGTTTAGATGAGGAGAAAGAATGTCCAGCACTGAAAGGGCAAAGACTGACACACCTCGGTACAAAACTTTTCTATGATCTGGATTGTCTCAATGACATGCTACTTTCAACCTGATTAGATTTGTTAGGAGTACGGATTGGTTTCAGGATAGACCAACGGAAAATTAGTTTTTGTTTGTTTATAACCTAACCTAAACATACAGAAACAATATTTTTTTTATCAAATATACAAATTAAAGAAATTTTATATTATATTAATATACAATAATACAGGTTTGGTACTATTTAGAAAATCAGTTTAAAGGGTAAAAATATTAGCTATTTTTGGTCCTTTTTCCATAAAACATTTTTTTATATTTCATGAAATATTCATATGAGTATTTTAATATGGGATACAACTACAATTTAAACATTTTTTGAAATACAATTTTTGATACTTCGATAGATAAAAAAACTACCAAATAAAGGATGAAGGAAATTACACTTTATTCAATCTTAATAAAGAATTTATAATTCCATTAAACGTGAAATTCAAAAAAGTAGTCCTATGTAGATAAGAATACCCAAGAGTGGAATTTTTCGTACTAAAAGATATATGGTCCTGAGGGTAAAAATTCAAAAGGATAAACTATGTGGCACTCTGTTCTTCTTCTAATGGTACTTTTTGAATTTTCTGTAATATTTAACCTAGAAACATGAAATTAAATACGCAGGGTCCCATGTTGGTAAGAACCTAAAATCATGTGATTAGGGATTTGAGGTCCTTAGTTAATGAGAATCCTTAAGAGAAGACTCTGTGGTACTTTTTTGTTCTTCTAATGGTACCTTTTGAAATTTCTATAATTATGAACTTACAAACATGAAATTAAGGATATGTGGTCCCAAGCGAATGTGAATATATAACAAGGGAATTTAGGGTATCCTTTTGTTCTTGTGATAGTACTTTTAAAATTTCCTATAATATTTAACGTAGAAAAATTAAATTAAGAATTTCTTAAATCTTGCTTAGCTGACATAATTCTTCGTTATATAGAAAAAAAAATATATTTTATGCAACCGAAACTATGCCACTTTAAAATTTAATAAATGTCTCCTCATTTCCAAAAAAAAAAAAAAAAACGTTAATTCTGCTCCACTGTGCAGTCGTTGAAAATGGGTTAACATTAAAATTTCCAAAGATTTTTCTGTCCATTACAAACATCAGCATAATAAAAATTTCTGAGAGAAAAATTTCAATTCAAATTAATCGAAATGTTAATTTACGATATCGGCTGGTAAATGAGACCCTCAAAATTACACCAAGTTAGAGACCAAAACTGAAATTGATAAGACACCAATAATGCTGATGAAATGTGTAGCGGAAAGAAAATACATATTTGATACTGTTATATAATTATAGTTCACAAAATCTGATTTGGTATTGTCAAACAGAGACAATAATGACATTTAGTAAATTTATTCAAGGATCCGAATTTGGGAACAATTTATGGTAACAATTTTTGCACAAAATATTGAACTTGGACACGCAAGGTAAAGATTCAATATTGGCACAAACTAGTTCCATTTTCAGTACGTATTAGTGTTGCCAGAACTTGAGAAAAAAAAGGAAGCTAAATTGGACATTAAAAAAGGTCAGAAAAGGCTAAATGTCCCAAAAAATAAAGCAAGACAAAAATTTAATATATTGCCTAACTAAAAACACATTTATTTATTATTTCTTCGTTTTTTTAGAAGTTATATTAGTGAATTTATAAATTTATCATAAAATATAATAATCTTTTAAATTATAATAATCTTTAAAATAAAGTGCCGCAGGCGAAAATTTTCCATAAATATGAGAAATTTTGATTTTTTTGTGCGAATTAATGTATAAAAATGCTTAAATTTTTGGTTTTTTGAAAATAAATTTTTAGCCTTTTTAAAGCTATATTAAGAAACTAAAAAACTAGGAAAAAAGCTAGAAGCTAAAACGAAAATTTTGAAGCTAAATGTAAAATAAAAAGGCTAGATTTAGCCTTAAATAGGTTAAACTGGCAACACTGATATGTATATATTGATGGTATATCAGGATTTAATATTTAAATATCGTATATACTTCCCAAAGACATGTTATAATTGCTTTTTTGATATAATATAGATATGATCACAATGTTAGAGAAACATATTCCCTGTTTCCAAAAAAGGGTTAATATATTTTAAAAGCTTATGTAATGCAGTCTCCATATGGAGACAAATTGAAAAGATTTTTTTAATATTACTAACGATTTTACATATATTTTTTATGAGCATTATCATATTCCATTTTTTACATAAAATGAAACTTTGATATAAAATTTAAAATAAAATTTTCTTAAACTCTTTACACAGCCTTCGTTGTTTTCAGGGGGATATAAAGAAAAATGTTAAGTATTATATACTTAAAGTGCAAAGCCTATTTATGCCATAATTCTGCCCTCTATACTATTTTTTTGGTCTTTTGTTTCTATAACAACATAAAAACTCATACACGTCCGTGAAACATGACTAAACCATCGTCATTCATATTAATGTTTGTATTTCCATTACCACTACAATGACAGCAATGACAAGAACACATACATATATAAATATGAATATGCTCAGGAAATATATATGTATAACCTTATAAAAACATTCATATGGTTTATCATATGAAAATTATATACTACTACTGCTACTACTACTGTTTTATAAAATTTGCTTTTTATAAGAAAAAAAAAAAAAAAATAGCGAGGGAAAATGAAGTGAAGGAAACATAATAAAGGCCTTATTTTAAAATAAATATATGATCCAATACTAACTCAAACATATTTTTATAGCAAAGGACTTGTGCCTTTATTTTTAGGGTTTCTTTGCTTTTCTCAAAGATTTCTCAAGGATTCAACAAATGGGAAGTCAATAGTGAATGTAATTTTTTATGTAGATTTTTGAAAGGCCTCGGAAAATAGAAGCCTTTCATTTGTCTACTTTTAGTAAACTAAGTAAATTTATATATAGTGGCACCTCTTTGTGTGTGTGTGTGTATTTTTGTCGTTTGTAAAAATATTTATTTATGCTGTTGGCTTTTCACAAAAACCCCATAAAATAAGTATTTGTTTTTTCTATTACAAGCATACGTAACCTTTCTAATCTTTCACTATTACTACTCTTATGAATATAAGTTGAAAAACTCGTATGTAAAATGTAATATAATACAAGTACAAGAAGGAACTTTAAGCCTAGACTAGAATTATTATTTTTTATATTGTTAAATTGTAAAAAAAATTCCAAGGGTTTGTTTCTATTAAGGATCTTTTGTGTAACAAAAAAAAAAACAATTTTTTGTTAATAATGTCCTTGAAAGACGTTAAGAATATTATTTTTGTTTGTAGACTTTAAAATACAAGTAAAAAAATTTAATAAAGAAACATGATTAGGTTAAGTAAAAAAAAAAATGAATAAAATTATGTATATTTGATGTCAACTTGAGACATAATTTTTCTATAACAAAGAAAACAAAATATAATTTTGAAGGAAATTTGAGAATTTTACAGAAATTATTTAATAAATTTTATAAAAAAAAAAAAATAACATCCTTAAGAAAAGTTTTTTTTTTTAACCAAATTATACCCCCTTCCTTTTACTTATCTTATACTTATTACTTAAATTAATTAATTGTTTAAATATTTTATAAAACAAACTAAATTAATAAATTTCCTTAAACTCATATTATTACACACTTATGAAATTCCTCTAATAAAATATCTTAATAATTTCAAGTATTCTTCCAGCTTATTGAATTTTTGCTCTTAATATTTTCTAAAAAAGAAAAATCAAAAATCTCTTCTAATAATATTAATATTTTAAGTAAATCATTTTATCAAATCATTTTATTAAATCATATTTGCCATATGTATATGACTATAAACCAAATACTTGGTTATTAATATCCTTACAAGTGTAATGTGTTAATATATGTACGTTTTATAAATCCTAGCAAAATGTTAATAACATAATTAAGCCTTTAGAATTTCCTATCAACACAAAAATTATCATATAAACGTATATGTATATAGTATGTACATATGTATATAAATTTTATCCTTTTCATGAAATGTTTCATTTAAATATTTATTTAGAGCTTTGAAAAGTTGTAAAATTTCTAACCTCAATATTTACCTATGTAAATTGTTTTATATGATCCTTAAGTATACAAAAGTATGAATTTATATAGAAACATATACATGTATGCATATACAGGTATATAAATAGCAGTGGATATATAGCAGGTTAATCTAAAAAGTTCTTTCAAATATGGAAGAAAAAGTTTTTTTTTCAGTTAGTCGGGGTTCACACACAGCAATATTTCCTGCCGCAATTTTGACTTTGTAGACGAGAGAGGTAAAGTGAATGTAAAAGTTTAGTATTGTTTTCTTCTCTCTCTCTCCTATAAACTCAGAATTGCGGCAAGAAAAATTCCTGTGTGTAAACCCGGGCTTACTAGAAAATTTTACATATTTTTCTTGTATAAAAATACTGTCAATAGTTCTTTAAATATTTTGATATTTATTCAAATTTTGCTATGAAATCCACATAATATATCGTATTGCTTATATGGAAAATTCTTCAAACTCGTTTACTTTTGATGTTCCAATACATGTTGACATTTTTTTGGACGATATTTAGTACCAATTTTTCTTGGCTCTAGTGGAACACAAATCTGTTTGCGTGAATCGTGTTTTTTTTTTTCGAACGCCATATTGATTTTGATATGCATATTCCTATAAACGCACTTAATTTTATTCTGTATTTTTGTTATATCTTTGTTGTTCTCATCCAAAGCAAAATTTAACTAGTTTATATGAGAGACCAACTAACGTATTTTTAAAAGTTAAACAATTTTTTTTCTTATTTTTGTTGTGTTGTTGCTAATTATGCCGATCAAATGTTTCTTGGTACTATTTTAGTGGAAGATTCGTATAAACGCGCACTCGAAAATTTGGTTTCTTAAAAAAGTGACAACACAATGATAATCAATTTTATTATTTTTTTTTTTTTTTCAATCAAGGTACGTTCTAATAGTAAATATCTCAATTTACTGTAGATACTTTCCTATTTTAATTAATAAATTTCATCTTTTAAAGATGCTAAGCGGATACTTTTTTGTCGATCAAAAAAAGTTCAAATAAATTTTTTTTTCACGACCAAGGATGCCTAATGAGATGAATTTGGAAGTAATGGGTCGGTCGGAAAGTGTGGTGCGAGAATTTCTTTTAAGAAAGGTCAAAATTACTGGAGTGTCGAACATCAACAAAGGTGAATACATAACTATACAAAACAACTTAATTTAAAAAAGCGAGAACAACCCGCAACAAATTGAATTCCAGCACAAATTAAGGAATATTAAATCTCCTGTGACTTCCAAAACAGTTCCACCATTTACGAAACGAAGTGAAAACATAAAATGGCAAAAAGCCGAAATGTTAAACCCAATAGCTAAAAAAAAACACCATAAAGAAAATCTGTTCTAAAATTCGCAAGAAAAATATATGAAATGGCTAGATGAGTGGAAAAAGGAATTTTACTGGTGACGAAAAAAAAATTTAATTTAGAACAGTCCAGAGTCATATACCTCATGATAATTGGCACGAGTTTGATATCTTAAAGATGTTCTGCATGTCCAAAACGTCAATTGTCGGTGTTGGCAGTGTATGGTGGCACGTTTTCTTGCAGTTGGCAAGTGCGAAAATTTGTTTTTTGGTTCCGGACAAAAAATAGAAGTTCGNNNATTTAATACACAAATTTATAGCCCCCTAAATATTTTCTTGTTTAATTTTTACCTTTTTAAAAAAAAAAAAAAAAGTAGTGTGCGTTTGTAGGAATATGCTCCAGTGTATGATATTAAAGTAGCTACAGATTGAAATATATCATCGCTAATTTTGTTTAGCGCCTTCGGTGTGCCTCGACAATTAATGTTGTACTAAAATCATTGTGTTCTTAGCCCAGTAAAACTTAACACAAAAACTTATTTCAGATTTAAATTGCCTATAACGCAAAATCCGTTACAACAAAATAAGGAATATTACTGAATTTTTTAAAATTGCTATAAATGCCATTTGGAAACTTTCTTTGATAACTCTATACTCTAGCATCAGTGAAATAATGTTACGAGTGTGCCTCGCGAATAGGGCATCTCTTGTAGCCATTGACGTTTTTTCTCTAAGTTTTAAAAACCTCCGTTGAGGTCACATTAACGAGATATATCTCAAATGATGCATAATTTCAGCAGCTATTAGACTCTGTTTTGAGTTTTAAAATATCCGAAACAGTTTTAATCCTCAATTAAAAGACTGAAAATTTTTAAAACTTGGTTTCATGACTTTTGCACAACATAATTTAACAATGGCTAATTGCTCGCTAATTAAATCCATGCTGCTCCTTTTCTACAAGTGTTTATAATTTTTATTAGAATAATTGGAAATTTATGCTAAAATTCACGAATGCAGCAATGAAAAAATATAAAGAAATTGTTAGTTTCAAATACTATGGGTGCTTGCCGGCACCACATGGAAGCATTTCAGGTCGTGATTTTTTTCTGTTATAGCAAAAAGTGTTGTTAACATATCTGCATCAAAACTTATTTAAAGAAGTCAGATTTTAAAAGATATTTGAGGTTGAAAGACGGTTTTATAAAGGCGAACGTAAAAAGGGAATTTCCCATCTATTGTTATTCCTTGTGTGTCTACCAACATAACGTTGTTTGCTGTCAAAGTTTCATCATCTATCATTTTTGAAACGATCTTTTTATATTGACAGTCTGCCATCTAAATATTCGAAAGCTTTAAAAAAGTAAGAAGTATATAGTAGATCAAATACAAGCATATAATACCCTACTCCATTAGATTTATATAACAAAATTCAGGGCTAGTTGTTATGTGGTACCTATAGCCAATTGTGGATGAAAACTAGTTCCAAGCGTAGTTTATATTATTACGAGACCTACCTACATTACCATTGTATTATGCTATTTATGCTCCATAGGGGGTTTTCCACAAATGATCTTTATATGGATACTATTTTCAATTGACACTTATCTTTATTAAATATTGCACAGCGGCACAGTATGCGATTTAAAAAATGAAATGAAAATAATTATGTAGCTTCGGAATGGCTCCGATTTTCATGAAATATCACATGCTGATAGTAGAGGTGTAGGCGAGTTTAAGTTTTGTACTTGGACCATAAAGACGTACAGGGGGCGAGTTCACAGTATCCTAAAGTTGGACAACTCGGGTATATTTTTTTTTAAATGATCCAATTATACTTATATTCGAACCTATTTGAACCCTGATATCGGAATGGTATAGTAAAAAAAGCAAAAAAGTCCCATTTTTAGCATCTTTTTTAAAGTATTTTGGGATTTACGGGATTTCTGTAGATATATCTAAAAGTGTGAATAATGCATGTAATTAGGCATAAAAAAAAACTATTCAGGTGTAAAATTTTATTCAAAAATATTCATTAACAAAAATTTTATTGCTTAATTAAAATTGAAGAATATGCAAAAAATACCAACTCTTTCGCATTTTCTGCGAAAGAATAATATATACATTTTTTTTAAAACTAGACACTATTACCTACAGAATGATGTGTCCAATTTTAAGATCAAAATTAACTATAGATTATGAACTAAACTGTAGTCTAGACTATAAATTTAGTGTCGAATTTGGAATAAACTGCAATCTTGACAAAAGATACGTTGAGATCATAGCCTCGAAAATAGAAAAAAACTATAGACCATAGCACAGGCGCGGATCCAACTCAAGCTTTTGAAGGAGGAAAATAGAATGATTTTCTCAACTATTTCCTCAAAATGTTTGTTTAAGTATATATTTTTCATTAACCAAATTCATTTTGGGGAGTGAAATTTTCTCTTTTCGCTCCCTGTGGATCCGAGCCTGACATAATTATAAACATCTACAAAAACAACAATACCTTGTATTTTGTTAGTTTTAAACTACAACACACAATTTCAAAATGATATGAACATAAAATTAGAGAATAAAGGAGAGGAAGGGTGAAATACTCACGAAAAATTTTAGATAGGAATACAAAAACAATTTGACAGTACCGCGAGGTATGCCAATGAAAAGATTGTAAAACAGCTGTTCTTACGAGTATACTTTCTAATTATACTATGCTTTAGACTTGACTATGAATTAGGCTATAGTTTCGACTATAGACTAGAGTTTAATATAGTCACGACTATAGAGCAGAATATAGTATAGACTAAAAACTAGAAAACTTAGAAAATAGTATCATTCACAGATTAGACTACAACATCAACTATACGAATAGACAATAGTCTCGACTGTAGAATAGACTAGACTACAGTCTCTTTTATAGTATCGACTAAAGAAAGGACTTCAGTCTGGACTATACAATAGACTATAGTATTGACTAAAGAATATATACTAGAATACAGTCTCGACCACAGATTAGACTACAATATCTACTAAAGACTAGACTTTAGTCTCGACCGTAGACTAGACTATAGTCTCTAGTATAGACTATTGTATCAACTATAGAAAAGACTAGACTAAAGAAATGACTATAGTCTGGAATATACTCTAGACTATAGTCTCAACTAAAGACTAGACTAGAGCCTCGAATATAGAATAAACTGTAGTCTCGATTAAAGATTAGAGTCTCGACTTTAGACTAGACTATAGACTCAACCAAAGACTAGACTACTATCTCCAATATAAATCAGAGTATAGCCTCAACTAAGGATTAGACTATATCCCTCTAAGGATACTAATTGCTTGAGTAACGATGTCTGTTTTATTAAACGGCACACCAATTTGGGCGAGATCTATTACTATTAGAGGCACTTCTCGCAGGAATGTACTTTCTATATTTCGACAGTGCTGTTTTCGAGTATGTAGTGGCTACAGGACAATATCCCTAAAGGCAATATGCGTAATTTCTGGAATTATTCCTGCAGACGAGGCTAGCAAAGTGTAAGTAATAAGGGAATCGAACAGGGAGGGAGGGAGCAAATATCTGGAGCGCAATGAAACTCTCCGCAATAGGCAAAGAAGATGGGAATCTTCGCAAAAAGGACGATGGACATTCAGATTGATACCTCTGATAAAACCATGGATGGATCGTAAACACGGTGAAGTTAATTACCACCTCACTTATTTCTTGACTGGACATGGTGGATACAGAAACTACCTTTACAAATTTGGGCTTGACGAATTGCCAAACTGCCCAATTTGTATAGAAACGGAAGATGCAGAGTATGTCATATTCTAATGTTCTCAATTTGCAGAAACTGAACTAGTAAGTACAATTACACCTGAAAATATTTTAGTATTTATTTTAACCTCAGAAGAAAAGAGGAATCTGAGTTCTAAATTCGTAAAGCAGATAAGTATGATGGTACGAATAGAGAAGGAAAGACGCAAAGCAGAAAGAGCTGGCGTGTTGTATGCAGAAGTAGTGTAAATAGCTAAACAGCCCCGCAAAGTAATACCTAAAGGCAGTTCCGCGGGGATAGGTGTAAGGAGCTGTGGTTTAGTACGAGAAGGTCTTATATGTTTTCCAATACGGGTTGGATACATCTTATAAAGATTCCACACCTCCAACGCAAAAAAAAAAGACTATAGCCTCCACTGTAGATTAGTCCGTTGAATAGGCTATAAGCTCGACTATATAATAAACCACAGATAAGGCTTTAGTTTCGATACATTGACTAGACTACAGTTAATATATAGAGACTAGACTATGGTCTTTAATATTTAAAATATCAAACGCCAATAACTCAAAATCTATAACATATAAATAATCAACAAAAATATTGAAGATCAGGAAAGTAACAAAAAATTGTCAAGTGTTTTTTTAAAGAAATAAAAAAGAGATATTTAAATGGCTCCATATAGCATGTATATCCAAAATATTAGCAAAATCGAAAGACATAGAAAATATTTTTCGGCGTTTTCTTATGGAATTGAATATATATTTTTTACATCTCATTCTGATTCGTATGTCCGTTGTAAAACATTTTAAAACCAAATTTTTGGAATATTTTTACTGGAAGCAAAATTGAATCAAAATTAATATATAAAGCGATTTTAACAAATTTAACCTGGATTAAAGACTGATAAAGATACACTTCATAGACTATACCATACATTTACAATATTCCTGCTATAAAAATAATCATGATATGTATGTATATAGCTGTGTATATATACATAAGTTAAAATACATTTATGCTTATACTTATGTATTTATGTGTTTATAAATTTTCATGTTTATATATAGATATATGTATGTTAATACTTACATATACATATATAGCTATGTAAATACTATACTTTATATAAAGGAAAAAAAATACATACATTCCATGTTTCAAAACCATTTAGCAGCACATACCTGCAATGAAAAGTAAAGAAAAAGAACAAAGTTCATGTTTTAGTTTTAGAGTTTTGCTTATGTGTTTTATTTTATATTTTTGTGTTTTTCATATCTATCTTTCAGTAACTTGTTAATTAACGCATTATTAGCTAAATAAAGTTTTGCAGTTTTCTTTTTCTCTTTTTGTTTTGTAAAACTCAAAACAAACATTAAGGTAGTTAAACAAAAATTTAAAGCAATAATTTAATATTTAAACTTACAACAAATTAACTTAACATTTAGCACTTTAGATTTGTTACAAAAAAAGAAAAGAAAAAAAACAGAAAAATAATAACCCCACAAATTTTAGATAATTTAAAACAAAAATAGTTTAATTTGTTAGAAAAAGTTTAGAGAAATTATAAAAAATTGTGTTTAACACATAGACGATTAAAAAGAATATTATATATGTATGAGGGTTTTTAGTTTATATGTATATAACCCTGCCAACATTTTCTATCTAAATTTATTCTAAAACGTCACTACAAGTAGTTTTACACAATCGAATATGATATCATTTTCTTGTCGAAAAAGAGTCAACGTTTGGGAAAAAACGTGCCTCAGTTTTAATAGTTTTAAGATGACACTTTTTAGTGCTTTTTGAAAGTGTCAAATTAGTGTTACTTAGAAGTGTAAAAGTTTATGTAGGAAAGTATCAAAAAATTATATCTTTTTTATAATAAAAATACATTAAGTGGAAAAAAATAAATAATAATATATGATAAATATACTAAAACTAAAAGCATTTAACATATTTTTACAAACATAAATAACACTAAATAACTCTTAAATATAAAATATTAAATAAAACTTTAATATAAAATATTAAAAAAACTGCTGAAATTAAAATAAGTTATTTTCTAAATTAATTTATTTTTTTTCCGTCGCTTTAAAAAAATTCTATTGAACACTTTTAAGGTTCTACATTTACTGAGCGAACATATCGTGATCGTTCTGTCATTTATGTTATGGAAGTAAACTGTCGCCTAAAGCAGGGTTTTGGGATCATAATTCCATGATAATGTATTTTGTTATTGTAATTTGTGTATTTTCTACATTTGAACATATAAAGGTGACTAAAAAGATACTTTTTTATAGAAGAATCCAAAAACTAACATACAATTGCTGGCAGGGAATTTGAGTAGCAAGCAAATTAAATTTAAAATGTTTAAAATTAACTTTAATGATATTTTGAATTTGTTTAGTTATTCATTGAACAACAACCGTTATTTTAAAATTAGTGATATGTCTGAGGGTAAATTATTGGTACTTTTTTTAGAAGAGTATTAATTACATATACTTATTTCAAGTAACATTTGTTTACTTTATTTTGTTTAATTTAAAATTAAAATATATTACCTTTAATTTTTTATTTTATATTTAAATATTATTTGGCATAAAATTTAATAAAATATCTACGTAGATTTATTTAGCACTCTTGCGTTTCAAATAATTGTATGCATTACCTTTTTATACCCTACACCTTTATAGGTGGTTGGGGTATTATTTAAATAAAATATGTACCCAGTAACTCATCACTGTTGTTACACACATATTTTCTAAATTGTAATATTAATAATTCTCATTGCATTCATATTTTTTTAAACATTTAAGCTCTAGAATTTTTTTTTATTTCAGCATCTGAATTGAGGATGAAATAACTTATTCTCAATAAAGACAAGTCTTTTTTTTTTTTTGCATTTGATGCAATAAATGCAAATAGACAAAAAAGAAAACAATTTTTAATAAATTTAAAATTTTAAAGCCCTGAGGGAAATTTTTGTAAGTTGCACTAATAATAGTTCGGTCCACACAACTAGATATTTATGTAAGAGAAAAAAATTATTTATACAACAACATAATGCATGTACCATAGATTAATAACTAGCAGTGTTGCCATTTTAGCATTTTCTCTGCTAGATTTGGCAGAATGGATTTTGAAATTGCATATTTATTTTGAAAAAAAACGACCTACAGCAGTTTTTTAGCATATTTTTTATTACTTTTTAAAAATTTTATTATTTAAAATTATAAATAGCCGTGTTACAGATTAGACTTTAAACTAATACAGTACAGAATTTTGGAACCATTGGTTTAATTTCATAATGATTAATGTTGTTTAAAGTTCAAAAACTTGTAAACTTCTTTCTACTTTTTGATCTTACATAAACTAATGGGACTTTGTTCATAAATTCTGCACAATTTTTGTTATTGTACAGACTTTCAATGGTTAAATACATGGTAGTCGAGTTTTGATGACAAAATTTTTTAGTTTTATTTAATGTCATATGAGAATAATACTAAATATTTTCTTATAATTTTCTTATGATAAAAAGTTCAAAAACTTTGAAAAGGGAAGATCCTCTTCCTAATATTTATAGCAAACGATAGTGTAAAATATTGCTTGAAATACATGGTTATTTTAAGAATATTATAATATATATTTTGTTATGTTTCTTTCCTGTAAAATGTGGTTAAAACTTTACATTTAGCAGAATTTAGCATATTATTTTTGAGAATTTTGCAGATGACATCGATAATTATCTGGCAACACTGATAACTAGATATTTATGTAAGAGAAAAAAAAACCTAATTCAATTGTCAAAAACATAATTTTGTATTTTAGTATTTAGTATAGGATCGCTCTCACATAAACTCCTAGTTCTATGCTATAGCATGTACTAACATATATTTTGTTTTCGTATTTTCAAACAAATTATTAACTTTTTTGAAAATCAAGTATGAGGCAGTATTGCCATTTTAGCATTTTTTCTGCTAGATTTGGCAGAATGGTTTTTAAAATTGAATATTTATTTTGAAAAATTCTGCTAAATGTTTTTTAGCATAAGCGACCTACTAACAGCAGTTTTTTTAGCATAATTTTTCTTAGAACTTTTTTAAAGTTTTTAAGAAGTTCAGATCTGTAATCTGAACTTACAAAACTTGAAACTAATAGAGCACAGAATTGTGGCTCCATGAGCAGTGTTGCCAGTATAGCCTATAAGGTTAGATTTGCCTTTTTATTTTGCTTTTAGCTCCAAAATTTTCGTTTTAGCTTCTAGCTTTTTTTCCTAGCCTTTCTTGATTCTTAATATAGTTTTAAAAAGTATAAAAAATTACAAATTTTATTTTCAAAAAATCATAAAAAATATAAATTTTTTATATTTAGCGAAAATGTTCGCCTGCGGCGCTTCATGCTAGAAAAATTTTAATTATTTTTTTTTTTTTAACTAGAGATTATATATTTTGAATTGATAAATTCACTAATATATCTTCAAGAAATACCAAAAACTAATGAGAACTAAGAAATAAATATGCTTTTTAATAAGACAATATATTAGCTTTTTTCTGGCATTGTTTTTTGGGACCTTTTCTTACTTTTTTAAAGTCCAATTTAGCTTCCTTTTCCTCAAGTCCTGAGTTTAATTTTATAATGATTAGTGTTGTTCAAAGTTCAAACACATTGTAATGTCAACCATTAATTTTATATGATTGACGACTTAATTCCTTTAATCGATTTATGTCTTTTTATATAATGAAGATGGTTTATTATTCTGTGTTCTGTTTAATTTGTCCTACAGTATAAAAAACGTATTTTATATGGTTCTTCCCCAGGTTTAATATAGAGAATGAAAATATTATCTGTGTAGTAAAAACGCTTTTGTGAGTTTTGAAACCCAACTGAACTCTAATAGACAATGTCTTTAAGGTGCGATTCGAATATATTATAAATAATTCGAACTCTTTCGTTTTATATGTAAAAAAATGGAAAATTTTGGCTTTAGAATCGATGCATATTATTGCTGCAGAATTTAACTTACATTCGCAATGTTCAGTTGTGAAGTTTTTATAATGTGTAAGATATTATACAATAATAAATTTGATGATTTTTAGAAGCAAAATTATGATTTTTCTTCGATCAAATGATGATTTTTTATCAAAAAGTTCTGGCAACATTGCCCGGTTGTGTAACAACACCACCAGTCTCACTAAGTATCAGTTGAGAGTCAATTTCTAAGTATTAGGTTTAGTGTGTAATAAGCCACTCGAGTGAAATACCAATGTATGGTTGAGTGGTTAGCATTGAAAACTTTAGACTTAGAGATATTTTAAGAGGAAGTGGGTTTGAGTCTGAGGACCGCCATCGACATAAATGAAAAATTATAAAATAAATTAATTAAAAAGGTTAAAAAGAAAAAAAATTTTTACTAAATTTTTGGTACATTTCTGACCTTATTTAATATCAAATTAAGCCTTTTTTCAAGCTCGGTTTTCTCGAAAATATATAGCTAAACAAAAAATAAAAAAATATAAAAAACATTCCATCATTTAGATTTTAATTTTATAAAATTTTATATTAAAAAAAATATAGTATCAGAATGGGGTTGAACCATGGACCCTCTGTTTGCTAATCCTGCGCTTTTGCAAATTGGTCCCCGTGATTGTAACTTGTTCCGCTATCATATTATTGAGTACTTATTTATGTATTGTAGAAAAGGCAAAAAAGTACTTTAATGAGTAATTGCCATTCCCGAAAACTAGAAAGTTTTTGCCGGAAATTTAAAAATGCTTCTTAATACCAGTTTAACCAGGGAGAGCTAATGAAAAATTAGAAACCCGAGCGCAAATCAATATGTGGCTAAGTGATAAGCGTGTAAGACTTTTTTTCATTCCTTTTTACTGGTTTCCTCTAGTCCTTTATGTTGCAACATTTCTAATTGGGGAAATAGTACCGATCCCTCAGTAGCAGTTGAGTACCAATTGACACCTAATAGCCACCAAAGTTCCAGTTATGTATCAATTGACACAATCACTCAAAGTTTCAGTTGAGTATCAGTTTAACCAGTGAGAGCTAATGAGTTATTAGCAATTCGCGCTCAACAATCTGTGGCTGAGTAATTAGTGTTTAAGACTATAAAATGTGTCGTGTAACGATATCGACATAAGCAAAAAAATATAAATTGTAAATATTAAAAAAAATATACAAAACTGGTTAAATAGGGTGATTTTTTCTCTCCTAGGCCAACGGCATGTTAAAGGGACAGGTCCAGCTAATACGAAGTATTAGAACTAGAACCGGTTCCTGTCACTTTGGACCAATCCAGTGACATATTTTGTGTTAGTTCTTATCCCCCTAGGGTTATTATGACAACAGTAATATACTGAACGAAAAAAGTTAATAATTTTATTATTTTTTATTTTTATAATTCGTTTAAATGATTTAATTTTTTTTTTTAAATAAATGCTTCTAAAATCAAAATATAAACTAAAATGTTTCAAATTTTCTTGTCTTAAAATATTTTTTAATATTTGTGAATACTTACGACTACTTCAAATTTTAGAATAATAAAACATTTCTTTGTTTGTCTCCAAATTGTTACCGTCTTTTTTACAATTAACTCAGTTGTTTAATTTTGCATCAAAATTTAATAGACATGTTTAAGAAAAAATAAAATAAAATTTAATTTTGGATGATTTTCATTTCTTATACACATTTTTAATTCATTCAATCACCTGTTTGATTGATTTAATTAATCTATTAATTGGGAATTTTTTTGTGTTTTGTATTTTTTATAGTTTTTAGTGATTGATATAATTATTTTGGTGATAGGTGCAAATTTGAGCAAGTTTTTAATTGAATGAATTATTTTCATATAAATATGATAATTGGTGACTTTTTTCTGTGATTAGAAATTGTTTATTTTAATACAATTCAATGAAAAATATCATTGATTCAGTGTATTAATTCGTTGTGTGGTACTTCTTCTCAATTAAAACAATTAGTTGAAAATAAATTCAGTGAAATAAAAATATTAACTAATGCATTGTGTTATTTTTATTTATATTTTTAATTCAATAAACTAATACATGAAGTCAAATAATTGATCTAAATTTTTATTAGAATTTATTGAATGGGTTCAATGAACTTTTCACAATATCATTATGTTTTTTATTGAATTTTAATGAATGCTTTCATTGAATCCTTGATATCGAACATTAAGTTAATAAATTCTGGAAAAAATATTTGAAATTTCGATTTAATATACTTCATATATAAGTCAACACATTTTAAAATTTTTTTATTTTTTTTTTTAATTTTAAAGAAGTTAAAAAAAAAATGAAAAAATATGGGAAAATAATATAGGAAATAGTTTACATAGAAAATAAATAAATTTCCTTAAATAGTTTCCATATTTTGTACAACATTTCTTAAACTCTAGTTAAGGTTTATCTGTCTATTTAGTATTCCCTTTCAAATAGAAAATCTATTTATAATAATTTACTCCCAAAAAAAAAAACACCATTAATTACCCCAATTGTTAGACTATACTTAAAGAAATAGTCATTAATTTTGAACTCCTTAAAATATACTACAAATAATATGTTTCGTTTAACAATTTAATTAAAATAAACTCCCACAATAGTCTCTTTTACCATTTTCTCTTTTCTTATTTTGCTTAACAAAAGAAAACTGGAAAAAAAAACAACTCTTTAATTTGTCTTAATTACAACTTTCACTTGTAAATGAAATTAAAAAAAACAACAACAGCCTGTCATTTATTTTCTGCCATTTACCTGAAATATCTAAAAAAAAAAAATTATTACGAAAACGAAAAATTATATTTCCACCACTATTTACTACTCAAGGGGGCAAAAAACTATTTCCTATGGCGTGTTATGTCATGTTTTAGGACAAATTATTATGTTATTGTTGTTTGCAGGGACATTTTGTTTTCGTATACAAAAAAATATTAAATAAGAATATTATTTTATTCTTAGAATTTAATGTGTTTTTTTTTTCGTAAAGGGTCAAAGGGTATTTTTGAATTTATTTGAGGTTTTATGATATTTGTGTTAAAATAGTAATTAAATTTAATGAAAGAAATACAATATTGAATTGTGACCAAAATGTCTAAAGGAAAACTATTTAATTGTTAGGAATAATTTTAGTAATTAATCAATAAAATAAATATTTATTAAATACTAATAGCACTTTTTTGGGGAATTTAGGAAAGTAAAGTATACCTCAAGGGGTTTAATATTAAGTTATATTAGTGTAAAATTAGAACTAGAAAAATTTTAATTTTGATTAATTTTGTAGAGTCTTTTAAAATGAATATTGAAATTTGGTCCGCATAGGAAGGTAATCGTTCCCATTATGCTCTAATTTAAAAATATCATCTATTATTTAATAATTTCAAAAACAAAACTCAATTTTTTTTTATCCCCAACTAAAGGATAATTAATTACCTTAAGGAGTTTAATATTAAGTTAAATTAATGTAAAATTAGAACTAGGAAAATTTTAATTTTGATTAATTTTGTAGAGTCTTTTAAAGTTATTATTGAAATTTGGTCCGCATAGGAAGGTAATCGTTCCCATTGTGCTCTGATTTAAAAATATCATCTATTATTTAATAATTTCAAAAACAAAACTCAATTTTTTTTTATCCCCAACTAAAGGATAATTACAAATTCACATTCTTAATTGTTTTCATTAACATTGGGGTTTTTCCTCTCCTTCCTATTTTGGCAACAAGGACACCCTTTGGTTCAAAAAAAAAATATTGAACTTGTAAACATTTCAGTTTGTGATTTTTGTTTTTATGACAATAACCACATGTAATTTAAAAAAAATTAAACTTTTGTTGACCTACATATATTTAACTAAAAACCACATTTGTACAGTTCTCTCTCCTTGTAGTAGTAGGAAAATTTAATAATTTTAACAGCATTGACCACATGTATACATTTACAATTCATAGACAATTTTCCATATGTGTGGTTAAATTAAAAAATATTTATTATTATTATTGTTGTTTTTTATTTTAAATAAATTTTAGTTGAGTAAAACAATGTTAATGTTTTGTATTTTTTTTCAGAACAAATAACGCCTCTTTTATTGTTGTTTGTATAAGTATGATTGTGGATATAGTTTTTGTAATTTGTTTTTTTATAATTTAAACTGACCTTTTATTTGTTTAAAATAAAACAAAAAAAATTTATTGAAAATTTTATTTGTTGAGATATGTCAACAGAAGAATTTAATATGTCACATTTTATGGTATGTGTGCTATTGAGAAAGTGGTGGTCATTAATTGTTTGGTAAATGATTTGTTTGTAGGGTATTTATTTTAAAAGAAACATATTGATATGCTTTAAAATTTATTAAATTTTATTTAAATAAATCTATTATTTTCACTAAAATAACCATAAAATTCCACGAATTTTCTAAACAACATATTAATTTAGAAACTTAAAAAAAATGACATGAAAATAATTGCAGTCTATTTTAGTAATTGTGATTAAAAAATTGAAAGATATATGTACCTAACTATTCTAGTTTCTGCGTTAACGGCAGCGTTACCGTTGATAACTTTTAAAAAGTGTCCAAAAAAGGGGATTTCAAAATAAAAAAACCTCAAATTGTTTATTTGATAACAACGACAACAAAAAATTTTGTATTTGAAGAAAACTGCAAAATTCAGTTTTTTTAATAGCAGAATAATTTATAATTATTTTACAACAATTTTTTACCATATAATCCTCGTTCTATTAATTAAACTTCTGTACTTTTGTTCAAGTTCTTTACTCGTATTCCAGTCTGTCGAATCTTTGTCGGATGAATTTAGAACAGAACACATGGATCCATAAGAATCGATTGAAATCAGACAAATTTTTTATTATTAATAATTTTGTAAAGAAACACATTCCCCAGGGATTGTTATGAGGAATGTAAAAAAAAAAATATGATATAAGTATTTACAGATTTGGCATATGATGATATAAATACCTGTTCAAA
>MINK01188341.1:0-13320 GCA_001735545.1 Phormia regina
AAATCCCAATTAATAAATTAATTAAATCAATCAAGTAGATGATTGAATGAATTAAAAATATATATAGGAAAAAAAATCATACCAAAATTTATTTTTTATTTTATTTTTTCTTGAACATAATTGTAAAATTGTAAAAAAGACGGTAATAATTTTTTCTGTGTATATAAAAATAAGTCATTCAATTAAAGACTTTTTCAAATTTGCACCTCTCACCAAAGTCATTTCAATTACTAAAAACTGTAAAAAATTAAAAATATTTACAGTTAATAAATTAATTAAATCAATCAAGTAAAAAATGTGTATAGGAAATAAAATCATACTAATATTTATTCATCACTTTATTTTTACTTGAATATATTTATTACATTTTGATATAAATTTAAACAATTGTGTTAATTGAAAAAAAAAACGGTAATAATTTTTTCTGTGTAACAAATTAAATTCGAATTTGTATAGAAAATTCTATATTATAATTTCAACTATGGATAATGCAAATTCAATTGGTTTTTTAATTGAAGCTCAATCTGTAAAAAAAATCGCACAATCATTTATTCACTTATTATTATTTATAATTCACCCCTATCGTGAATAAAATGTGAAATGCAATTTCAAATGCAAATTCAATTAGTTACTTATTTTCATTTAAAATTGATTAATTGATACAATTAAAAAAATTATTGAAAACCGATAGAATGTTTTATTTTTGGAAACAAATATTAGAAAATTTAAATTATGATAAATTAAATTTGTTTCTAATTAATTAATTTAATTTAATTGAATTTGTTGTAATTAAATTAATTAGTTATCTTTAATAAATCGATTATTAGACCATTTGTTTTCTGTGCACTCAGGCTCATAAAAATATCAAATATTATTTATTTTTTACTTTCATTTAAACTTTCTTTTGTAATTAAATTTAATCACTTTTGATATTTTCGTTTGTAGGATAATCAATTTAATAATAAATCACAGTCGAATAGTCTACACTAAATGTATATGAATCAGTTAATGCTTACGAACCTTTAATTACAAATAATTGCGTGCTTTTCATTATCATCATAAGGATCTCTTTCTCTCTCTCTCTAACAGGTAATAAGTAATTTTAAAAAAACAAGATATGTTTGTTTACAATTTAATTAGATACTTTTTTTTAAAGTTTATAAAATTAACAATACATCTTATAATTTATACCATAATTAATATATACTATATATTATAATTAGCAGTGCACAGTGGTTCCAAATATTATTTTTATTATGTAAATTTTAATTGCTTCATAAAATTTCGTACAAACAGTTTTATAAATAAATCATATTTTAAGTTTTTACGTTATCTAGTAGCTTTGCAAAGCTGTGGAAAACCTAATCCAAAGTAACTCCGTTCCCTAAAATGGTGGGAAACTAAAGACCAATTTTGAAAATTTTTTTTAAATATTTTTCCCATTTTCAGCTAATTTTAACGCATCGTTTGAGAGGTGCTCCTACATCCAAATCTCGGGACCCTCTACTGCACAAGTTATCGAATTATAAAAATAAGTAAAATAGTTTTGGAACTACTGTGCAACGTTAAATTATAATTACTTGTATAATATATAACATTTGTTATTGTTTGGCGTTTTTTTTTATTTTTATTGTAGTATAGTTTTAAGTTAAAAAAAAGTATAATTAAACTTTTCATATTAATTACTACATGACTTGTCAAATGTAAAGATTAAAAGTTTACACTAATAACAATTTTGAAAACAATTTAGACAGTTTTTTTTAAAGGCAATTTATTAGAACTTTGCTCTACATATTATAGTTGAAAACAGAAAACTTTAGAAGTTTTAAATTGTTCCTTAAGAAACTAAAAAAATAAATTAAATTTTATCAAAGATTATTTATTTTAGAGCAAATAAATTTTAAAACAAATTATAATATCACTTTAATTAACAAAATATACGAAATATTTAAACAAACAAAAAAAATTAATGACTAAATCATATTTAGTGCTCAATTTATACACAAAAATATTTGTTTAGTCAGAATCTCTTAAGAGATTAATAAATGCAACGATTATATTTTTAGACAAATTTGAGATAATAAATACTCCTAATACATGTGATACTGTGTGTGTGTATCACTCAACTATTTGTATCGTAGGTCGCTAATTGTTAAAATCATTTCAGATATGAACTTATATTTAAATCATATTTAATATTAAATGATCTTGAATTTCTTTAAAGTTGTATTTAGAGCTACACAAGAAAGATCTATGAAAATAAAACTTACCTGTTTAATATGTTATTTATTAACTTAGGTATAAATGAAATAATTATTTTTAAGCTCATACCTTAAGCTGTTTTTACCAGTTTAATGCTATTTCTTTGTTTGTGTTATATTTTGATTTTTATTGTAATGTTTGCATTGGTGATTTTATTTTTAAATTTAATAATATATGTATACAGGTTGTTGCATTTAATTTATGCAAATATTATTATTTTAATTTTACGTAGTCAACAGGTAAACCTCGTTAAAATATTACTTTTTAAGGTATAAATTTATAAAATAAAATTTAACCATTAATTTTATTTTATTATAACGTTTTGTTTATTAAATTTTAATTAAATTAACATTAATTTATTTTTTAAGTAAAAAGCATAAGTATAAAAAATGTATTCATTTAATTTGTCATTGAATTGAATCTAAATACATTAATTGCACATTAATTCATTACATTAAATTTTCTAAAAAAAAACCCTTGAAAAAAAAACTATAAAATATAATTAGCAAATCTTGTGCAATGGAATTTTTTAAATTCGGAATTAAAATGTTAAATGTTGAGTGTCAGTTTTCAAAATTTATGAAATAAATTTATGTTCCCAGGAAAATAATATTTCAAAAATCGATGATTACATTCTATGATTTTTGACGTTAGCACCCACCCATATTTACACTACCAAAGGTGGTTGAGGTATTGTAACGCAGAGAAAAAATTCTGCTACACCCACCTTAAAGTAAACCGTTCGACTCAGAATTACTTTTTGAGTTGATTTAACCATGTCCGTACGTCCGTCTGGTTGGCTGGCTGGCTGTCCATGTAATGCTTGTGCGCAAAGTACAGGTCGCAGTTTTAGAGAGAATTTAATGAAACTTGATTTTGATTTTTTTGGCACAAGGACGAAGCTTATTGATTTTGATCATGATCGGCCCATTATTTCACCTAGCCCCCATACAAATGTTCTCCCGGAATAGAATTTTAACACTTAAAAATCCATAAATATATGTGAATCATAATCTTAGTATCGACATAATATTCTGTAATAGTATGTTTTTATTTTCCACTTAATACGAGTATAGGTCCATGATTGTCTCCTTCCCGAATTTTGGTACACATAGGTATGGTGTAGGGTATCATATGGTCGGGCTTGACCGACTATACCTTCTTCTCTCGTTTTTGTTTGAAATTATCACCTCGCAACTAGTTCTGAGATGATCTCAATGCGCAGGAATCCAGACTAATGTCAAAGAGCCAATCTAGCCTAGTCATCTCTTCTTTATATTGCACAGTAGGGCAGAATCGAAAGTTTTTGGAAATAAATCTGTAACTTCTGATTGGCTGGTTAGATTTGCATTAAATTTGGTATAGCCCTAGCAGAGGAGTGTATGTTAAGCTTGAAAAATTATCAAAACTGACCTCTCAGGTACTGAGCTAAAGGGACTCAAAATTGGCTTATTCCAAATTTATAATCGCTTGCTAACTTTTTAGTTTCTTGTCCGATTTCAAATATTTTTATACATTAGAGTTTTTGAGTTTGCTTTTGAATTTTAAAGTGCCTCTATTTTACTTGTTCTTGCTCCATTTTTTTGTCATATATATCCTAGTTTTCTGACCGATTTTATTTGTTGTTACTGTAGATAATTAAAGGAAAAATATGTTGAATAAAAAACTTTTGAAGTCGATATCTTAACCGAGTTCAAAAAAAAAAAAATCGATTTTGAATTTAAAAATTGCAAAAATAACAACTTTTTTGAAATAAGAAATAAAAACCAAATCCATAACCTTAAGTGGTCAAGGTTCACACCCTCCTGAATTTAAGCCATTTTATATGAAAGTTTTGAGTTTAATATATATTTTCTCAAATGTCAAAGCACGAATAGGCGAAACGGGATGTGGTCTAAGACTCTACAGTATGTTTTTAAAAGTTTTCAATCAAAATCTACGAGACTTCGGAAAAATGTTGATTTTATAGCGGAAAATGTGAGAAAAAAAATTTTTGAGCCCCTTTAGCTCGAGTTGCGCGCGAGTTGCTCATTAGCTGGATATTAACTGGAACTTTGATGATCGTCAGGTGTCAATTGTTATACAACTGGTAGTGAAGGACCGGTACTATTGCACAAATTACTATGAATTTCCCACCGCGTAGTGTATATTTTACCCTGAAATACGCTGCATACATCGGGAAGATGATATGAATAACTTATCTCGATCATCCTAGTAAATACCAGATAAAACATCCTTGCTCATATTTTGTAAATTAAATAAAAAAACATCTTTTATTCAGATCCATTTCATATATACTTTAGTAAATAAAAAGTGAAAGAAAATAAATATTTTATTCAGTCGTACCGATCCTTATCGAATGATTCACCAAAATGAAATATTATTTCCAACTCTAATATTCTATTGTGTATGTTAATTAAAATTCAAGGAGGGGTCTTATATTGATCTTTTGACCAAATTTGCGTGACCACTAGTTTTACAAAAAAAAATGTTTGGAGTTGTTTGATTATGTAAATGATTTGTAAGAAAAAGCAGCTTCAAACAAGATTCGGCAAAATGTTAGCTACGTTTTATTATAAGTAAACAAATATTTTCCCCTTAAAATGAAGAAATTAGAAATGGATTTTTGTCAAATATTTGATTAGTCTGTAATTACTTTTAGAATCTATAAATGAAGTCAAGAAAGTTAATCCGCAATTCGAGTAAAAAATTGTTTTGAATTGTTGAAATAAATATCTTTCAAAATAATGTTTTTACCCACCATCAAAAAGATTGTCGTGATCCACCCGCTTCCTATATAACAAAAAAATACTAAAGGTGACGTTGTAACTTTATTTCATAGTTCCCTGCTGATATCTCTTAAACAAAAGCTTATACGATAACGAAATTTTGTACGGATAGCTCGAGTGTTGTTATAATCTCGGAAACGATGGGCGTGGCCTGCCCACTTTACTGCCACCTCCCGTATAGGGAAAACACTAGAAACACAAGGTTCTTTGAAGCTTCATTTCATAGTTTTCTGTTGTTCTCTTAAACAAAACTATGTACGATAACAAAATTTTGTACAGATAGTTCGAGGGTCAATTTAAAATTCGAAGCCAAACACGGGCTTCGTAATGCTAAATGTGAACGAAATTTGTGAAAAATTTTGTACATATAATTCAAGGTCTGATGTAAACTAGGACGTGTTCCTCCCACTTTACCGCCAGTATGGATTGAATATTAGAAACACAGGGTGTCTTTTGTATCTTTATTTTATAGTTTTCTGTTGATATATATCAAATAAATAGTTTGAATGTCGATATGAACTTGGAAACCAAAAGTAGGCTTGGTCCAACCACTTCACTGCCCACCTTCAATATAATGTAAAAATTTAAAAAAAACTTGATGGTGGGTACAATAGATTTGGCCGAGCCGAATATAACATTCGCAATTGTTGCAAATTAATTCCACCAGTTCAAAAAGTTTACTTACTTTTATAATTCTCTAGAATAACTCAAAACATAAAAACAATTAAAATTTTAATAATTTAAACTTGTTTTCCATTTAATTTTTTTGTTTCATTAAATTTAAGAATAATTAACCAAAATACCATTAATAGAGGTTTACCTGTAACTTAAAAATCAAAGTGCAAATTTAAAATCACAGCAAAAAAATATATATAAAAAAACACCAGAAATATTTATATATAAAAAATAAAAAAATAAATGTAGTCACGCATTTTAAGTTGAATGTACTTTGATAGTCAATGGTATATTTTTAGAAATCATTTTGTTTAGTTTTTTTCCCTCCATTAAAATGCATTTTATTTTAATTTGTTTTTTTTTTATTTTTCCACTTAAACAAATTATAATTTTATTATAATACAAAAAAACAACAAATTATTTGCGCCTACGTCTAATACAACAAACATTATTCAATTTAAAATTATCACATTTATGTAAATCTCGAATAGTGGGTATCGCCGATAGACTATCAAAATATTTAATCAATAAATGATCATTAATAGTTTTTATATATTCTTGAGAATCGGTTATTGATGAATTGATGCTACTACTACTATAAGAATATTGATAAGATTTTGATGAATGTACAGAGGTATGAGGTAATTTTGATTCAAATACCATATAGGCCAAATAGCAGGGCTCCAAAGTAACAATAATACGTAAAGCTAAACATATATATATACACAGATTTATAATAAGAAATTCGTTATATTAAATATTTATCATATAACTTATTTGTTTTCTTTTTTTTTAATACTAAATAGTCTTATGTTAATTACTAACTAAAAAAATAAAAATTATACATTCTATTGTATGTATATTTTTTTATGCCATTAACCTGTTTTCGATTTACGAGTCACTTGACCATCCGCTTTAGTACCCAGACCTAATAGGTTGTTATTAGTTTTAGTCATAGTTTCCATTTGATTTGAGGGCAAGGATTTTGATGAAAGTTGAGCCACTGGTAGATTATCGTATAGAGTTGTATAGATTTTATGTGCTACATAGATGACTATAAAGCCCAAGATAACAACCAATAACGTGATAAAGGTATAGGCCAAGATAGTTGGTATATAAACTAGAGTATTAAACATTTTTGTCAATTTGTTTCTCTTCTGGTTTTTCTTATTATTAATTTATTTTATTTTATCTATTATAATTTATTTATAATTCTTGTATTTTCTTATGATGATTTATTTATCCGGTTTTTTATTTTGTATTTTAGTTTTCGTTGTCAATAATTTTTAATTAAAATTTCAAAGCAACAAAAAAATAAAATAAATGTAAAGTAATAGAATTGTTGTTTATTAACACAAGTTTATTTATTTTTATTATTTTCAATTTCAATTGTATTTAATCAATTCAATTTAATTAAAAACCGCTCAAACGTTGTTGTCTTTAGTAACTCTCAGTTGCAACTAAATATAAAAAGTAGACCGGCATTCGATTCATCTGATATTTGTTTTTTTTTTTTTTTTTTTATTTGTTTTTGGTACTCACGTTATCGTCTAGTTAAACAAAAGTTTGCTCTTGCTGAACAAACAACCTGTTACTCTCTGTTTTTCTTATCGTCTATATAATTATTTTTTCTCCATTTGTTTTGATAGAGTATGAAAAAATTGCTATAATTTAGAAGTCAATTTATTAAAAATTGTATCAAATCTACTCAACTCTTAGGGTTTGTTTTTACATAGTTGATTAAACCGGTTTAAACGTTTGTTAAATAATTTAACTGAGCTTTAAGTTATATTATTCATAAGAAGTTTAAGAAACTATAAGTTTTAGTTAAACCATAAAATTAATGGAATTGGAGCTCTATTTTTTTTTTAGATGTAATATTATGAACATAAAATAATATTGAGGTTCCGTATCGCACATAGTATAACTTTTAATCATTTGAATAGCTTTAGAGATATTAAAACAATTATGTAATTTTTTGTGTGGACATATCTTATATGTTTCCCTTAATAAGGCGGTTACATTAATACATTTGATTATAATACCACAATACGTGACTTAATTTTCTCTTCATTTTAATAAATCAAACACCAAAAGACGCGAATTAAAATCCTGTAATTCTCGAAAGTAAAATCGACTACTTTATTTTGCAATAGAAGCAGGGGGAAGTAAATATTTATTATCACATATCTCCTGAACTATTAGATATAATGGTCTGAAACTCTATTATCAATTCACATAATTGAGCTAAACTGTGGCGAATATGTCTAGGGGGAGTGATAACCCCCTAACAAAGAAAATATTAATTATCGAGTAACTAAAATATTGTTACAGCATAAGCTCTAAAATTATACAGGAATATCCTCTTTATCAACCACCCAATTAAAACTGAAACTTGATCTGAGAAAACTAGGGGAAAGTGTTAAATATTGTAAACGAAAGTATTAAATATTGTATATGTCGGGGCTCACACACACACAAATTTTCTTGCCGCAATTTTACCTTTGTAGACCGAAGAGGTAAAGAGAATTTAAAAGTTTAGTATTCTCTTCTCTCTTTCCTATAAACTCAGAATTACGGCAAGAAAAATTCCTATGTGTGAACTCGGGCTATCTAAGGAACTGCAAAAGTTTCAAATTTTGTAGAATTAACTTTTTCACCAATCTTTATAATTCTCGATTCAAATGCGTTGGGTATATTCGTTATGGTGCAAAAAAAAAAATTATTACTGTCTTTTTTTTAATTAACAAAGTTGTTTAAACTTTTATTAATATGTCATAAATATATTCAAGTAAAAATAAAATTAGAAATAAATTTGAGTATGATTTTATTTGCTATACACATTTTTCATTCATAGAAAGAGTTCTCAAATGTTGTGGAAACCATTTTTTATCGTATTGCATTGAAAAAAACGAGAGAAGAAGGTATAGTTCGTTAAGCCCGACCAAATGATAACCTACACCATTACCTATGTAAGCCAAAATTTCGGGAAGGAGCCATTTATGGACCTATACTTACATTAAGGGTAAAATAATAAAAAAACGAATAGGGAATATTACGTCGATACTAAGATTCACATGTATTTATGCACTTTTTGGTGATTCCCGAAATTGGGTCTTGTATGGGAGCTATGGCCAATTATGGACCGATCTAAATGACATTTTGCACATGGATTTATGCTTACATAAAATATTTGTGTTAAATTTCATTAAAATATTTAAATTTTTAAGGTATGTTTGAGTGTTAAAGCTCTATTCCGAGAGAAGATTAGTATGAGGGCTAGGTGAAATAATAGACCGATCTTGAACAAAATCAATAGGCTTCATCCTTGTACCAAATAAATCATATGTACTAAATTCGGACGGACAGTGCTAAATCGACTCAAAAAGTGATTCTGAGTCGAACGGTATACTTAAAGATGGGTGTAGGAATATTTTTTCTCTGCGTTAGAATATTTGTACAAACACATAATACCCCAAACACGATGTAGGTGTAGAATATAATTAAAATAGGATGGATAGGTCTAGCGGAAGGAGTAGCATACATATGAATAAAAAAATATTTTCGTATATCTGAAAAAGTGATTTTATGAAAGTCTAATTGTTAAAGACTTTATAAATTATGTTCATATAAAATATGAGTAGGGCAGATAGGACGAAGGGGACATTAGCTACCAAATCAAATAAATATTAGTTAAAGTATCAATAGAGGTAGTGAAGCTAACCGGGATAAGCCAGTAAAAAAAAATATGCTCTGTCTAAGTTATGTTAATGATTTGAAGCTCTTAGAATCTAAATTATTTATTTATTTATTTATTTATTTATTTATTTATTTATTTATTTATTTATTTATTTATTTATTTATTTATTTATGTTTATTAGTGTTGTTGACCTTTTGTGTTGTTTTATCTTATTTACTTGTTGTGCGGCTTGAGGTCTCAATATATAAAAAATAAAACTCTTTTATGTTTTAATTTTATTCTATTAATTTTATTCTTATCCAATATTTCGACCATCTTTGTTGATCATCTTCAGGGATACGTGTTAAATTAATTGTATTGCAGTGTTGTCAGTTGTTATTGTTCAAAACTTTTGTCGCTGACAACATAAAATAGTTATATATATACCTCAAGTCGTACAACAAGCAAATTTATTTATTTAATTATTTATTTATAAATTTATGAATTTATTTCTTTGATGCTTTATTTCTCTAATTCTTTGTTTCTTTATTTACTTATTTATTATTCAATCTGTTTTAATTTCCATAATTTTCATGGGAGAGCAAAAAAATTTAAGACGATAGAACCATGTTCGTCCGTGTGTCGGTTGAAATGGCTTTTATGAGGACCACCGATAACTGACATATATATTTTATTAATATACATATTAATATTTTGTTTCTTTAATCATAATGATAAATTTGTTGCAAATATGCTTGAATATACAATGCAACCTCCTTAATTTAACAAATCTCGAAAACTATATAAAAAATGGATTAGAAGCTTAGTGCTTATTAATGTGGGGTATTCGAATTTACTGAGAAACCCCGAACCGCTGAAATTTCGTTTCATTTTAAAACTCTGTGTAATTAATCTTTTAAAGTATTGACTTCTTCTGAGTACACAGAAGTTAAAATAAAAATAAATTGTTTAGTTACAAATAAACATATGAATCATTTCTTATCAGTTTCCAAACTAAAGAATTAATTGCAATCTTCAATTTAAACTTAAGTTCTACAGATGGCCTCTAGACTGTCTAACATTGAGAAAACTTGCGATGACCTTTATAGAAAACAAAGACGGACTTTTTTATGCCATGCACTCATCATATGTTTATTCCAATGTTAGTAAAGTCCTTAAATATTTGTTCCATAAGGATGTATTTTAATTTAAACTAAAGATTTATGAATAAAATTTTATTCATACTAGTAGAGATTGGTGCATTATTTAACCAATCCTTTCGGAGTTATGTTTAAAAGTTTACAATTTTTCATTTTATTAGAACCATTGGAATCAATTTTTTTTTTTGTTATACCCTACACCACCATAGGTGGGGAGGGTATTATGCGTTTGTGCTGATGTTTGTAACATCCAAAAATATTGGTCTAAGACACACCTTAATTTATACCAATGTCCGTTCCACCGTCTGTCCGTGTATGTAAACCTTGTAATCAAACTACAGGTCGCAATTTTGATCAAAATGTTCAAATGAAATTTGAAATTAATGAAATTTGGCTCACTGGTTTCTAATAGTTCTGGGATGAGGCCTATTGAAATTGGTTATGATCGGTTTATTATTTCACCTAGCCCCCATACAAATGTCCTCCCGGAAAAGGGTTTAACGATCATAAATACCTTAAATACACCAATATTTTAATGAAATTTGGCACATATAAGTTTTTAAATCTGTGTGCCGATATTCAGAAAGATCGGTTCATAATTACCCATAGCTCCCGTATAAACCCCTTTTCAGAAAATCACTTTATCGGGCATAAATCCCATTAAGAATGTTTAGTATCAAGTTAAATGCGTCAAAATTACGTTTTATATAACACATAAATGATTACTGATAAAATTATTAACAAAGGCATCGATCCGTAATTCCATAGCTCCTACGTATAATGGCCATTCTTCGGAATCAACCAAAGTGAATTAAATCATATAAATGGATAGCTTTGAAGCAATATTCTGATTTCTTTTATGTTTACTTTTACACTTAATATGAATCATCAGTCCACATTTGGCCGATACTAATAAAAGACCCCTGCCTAGGGAATGGTTAAATCGATTTCGATTTTTAGTCGAAAATCGATTTTCAGGAGAAAAAAAAATCGGTTTGTGTATATCTATTATATTAATCAGACGATGTTTATTGAGGAAATCATTATTCAGCTTTAAAAATCGCAAAATTATAAAATTATTATTAATTATAATTTTTTGTGTAAAAGTATTTAATAAGTCTATGATGAACAAACAAAGGATTAAAAAATCATTAAAATTTAAAAAGTCTTTGATCGGAAAATTTTTGAGTTGCACACAAAAAACATTTTGTTTTAGTCTAGAATATATTAACGTTTATAACTTATTTTATTCGACTCTATTCTTAAAAAGCTGAAGACGTAAAAGAACTTGAATTTATTATAAACACCACCGTCCAGAAGGCTCTCAAATTTTGCGGCTTTCGAAATCATGTATGTCTGAGAAATATTTTATTAATCAACATGGAAACATGGAAATCTAGTATATAGTTCTGGTAAGTTAATGTCCTTAGTTCTGGTTTTTTAGTCGTTTTAATTTAAAAATGGCCGCAAGTCGAGTTTGATATTTTTTTTTAAGAAAAATAGAAATACTAAAAAAAGCAACAATATTCAATTCGCAAGAAGTATGTAATATTTTTAAATGAAACCCTAAGCTTGGAACGAAAAGTCTTATAGTGGACGTCAGTTAAAATACATATAATAATTTTTTATTCTTTATAAATTATTGAAGATATACGAAATGCATGGGGTTTACAAATAGTTTTGTCCCTAACTGTATAAATGATAGCATCGACGCAATATTCTGTATTCTTATGTTTATTTTACACTTAATACGAATATCAGTGCACATTTGCCTCGAAGTCTAATAAAAGATCCCCGCCCTAATTATAATGTACACAATGATGTAGGGTATCATATGGCCGGGCATGGCCGACTATATATTTTTCTCTCGTTTTTTTTTTTACCATATTTACAAATCCTTTGATGGTAATTAAATAAAACCACAATTTCTTTTAATATTTCTTGTTATCATTTAATACTTAATCCAAGCCTTTATTTTGTTTAATATAATCTTTTCTTATCAAATCAGACATCTTTTCTTTTAGCAAAGCATATATTTTTTTTTACTTGTGATAACATTTATTTATTTATTTTTTTAATTTTTAATACAAATTCTTTGTGTGTGTGTGTGTTTGTTTTAATTTGTTCTTTAATTTTGATTTATTACAATTTTCATGTTTTATTTATTTGTTAAATTCCAATTAAACATACATATATATTTTCTTGTTTAAATAAAATACACTTATGTTTGTTTATATGTAATTTGTTTTCCCAATAATTTCTCAATTATTTATTAAATTTTTTTTCTTTGCCGTTGATTTATATATATTTTCTTAGTTTTTCTTAATATATGAAGGATAAAATTTAATAAAAACTAATTAATTTTTTGAAATAATAATAACAACACCAATGTCAAATGTTTAGCAAATAAATATGCAAATGGTTACACACTTGGCAAATATTTGATTAAAATTATTATAGAAATTATTGGACAAAAAAATATTTGCCGCAGTTTGATTTTACAAGAAATTTTTACAAGGAAAAATAGCGTCAAATATTTGTCTTTATTAAAAAAAATTATCTACTTACAGCCGTATTCAAAAAAGATAATGTATGCTTAATAAAGGTTTACTATTTTTTTCTTATGGAAATTTACATTGAGTCTACATTAGAGAAATTTATATCAAGACAAACGTCAAATTTTGTATTGAGTTGCAGATAATTTTTTATCTCTGTCAATTATAGGGGAAAACGTATATCATAATAAACCATGTAA
>MINK01188342.1:0-19260 GCA_001735545.1 Phormia regina
TAACATTTTTCAAAGGTTTATTTTACAATAGATAAAAATTAAACCTTTATAACAGTATGTATAAAGTTTTTTATATCGAAAGTTTAAAGGTCAAACCTTAACATCTTAAACAAGTTAGAATACTATATTCGATGTTATAACATGTGGTTCATAGACCGATTTCGTTGATTTAAATAATAGAAATTTTAGAAAAAATTTGTGACCGAAGTATATTAGAATGATGTCCGTAGATTATATAAGGACTATCCACTAAGAGGGGATTTAAGGAAATTCAAATGTTAGGTGTAAAAGGGTAATAGAGATACATTAAATAATAAATTAAATAGTTTGAGTGTTTAATAATTAAACTAAATAATAATAAGGCAATTTTAAACAAAAAAAATAAAAAAAAAATCAAAATTTCACAGAATTTATTAAAAAATGAAAAAAAAAACACATTGAATGGTGCTCTTATGAATATATGTTTCAATGTGTTTTTTTAATAATTTCGTTTAACTTTCGAACCCTTCAAAATATTTCAATGAAATTTAAAATAATTATTACTGAGTTATTTTCCAAAGTATTTTAAAAAATTATAAGTTTCTAGCTGGTATGTGGACAGAAGGAGATCCTCCGAAAGTGGTAAACCCTTTCAATTATTTTTTATATAATATTCGAGGTGACATATTTCGGTGGTCCTCCCATCTTCTCCAAGACCACCTAGAAACTTGTGCTCCCTCAAAATAGTTGGAAACTATCTCAGTAATAACTATGTGAAATTTCATTAAAATATATTAATCGGTTCAAAAGTTGCACAAAATTATTTCAAAAAACACGTTGAAACTGCTATGCACTATGGAAATTAAAGAAAATGTGTACATTTCGCTGAAGGAGGGTCAAGTTGCAATAAGTATTTAAACAATTCAGAAAAGGATTTATGCAAGTATTCGGTATCATTGGAAAGGTTATAACTTTAAAGATAATAATATGTAAATAATAAAGTATTTGAACTAAAATTTTTTCATTATCAGAAAACTGAAAAATGTTGTATTTAGTGTTAAAAAAAAAAAAAATAAATAAATAATAATATTTGAATTTATTTGAAAAGCTATCATTCTGAAGTTCTAGTATTATATAAAAAAATGGTTCTTAAATGAAGAGTTATACTCTTATATATTCCCGTTTTTTTTACTCTAAAATAGCCGAAATTCCTTTTCGGGGAAAACTTACTTAAAAAATTGACTTTTTTCAGTAAAATGATCACCCTGTCAGTATAAGAGGCGTGGCTTATTCAAAATTTTTTGTGTGTTTAGCTAACATATGGAGGCAACTCATTTTAATAGCAGCTTTGACATTTTTGTGCTCCACAAAAATTAAAATTAACGAAATTCTGTTAGGGCTAACGGGAAGACTGTTACCCCAACTGCCCTGGGATTTGTTTCAGCTGCATTTATATTAAGCATTCTTTTAGAAACATGAAAAAATTTCTATGGTGCCGAGGAAAATANTGGATTTTNTAATGAAAAGGTGGTACCTTTTTGAAAAAAATCATTTTTTTTTCAATTTTCTAANTCAAAATAATATAACTTTTTATCTAAACCACATAGGTAAATGATCCTTACACAAAAATTCTTTGGTATTTTGTATAGAATCTAGAGAATATTTTAGAAAAATTTTAGGACAAAAATTAAGCCCGCCAAGTTAAAAAAAAAAAACATGTCAAAAAATGTGTAATAATTTTACTTTGGTCTAAATATCTCTAAAAGTAAATGAGATAATCCACACCTGTAAGCATATTTTTTACAGAATTATAAGGATTTTCTGTGTGCATTTTGGCGATTTTTTTAAAAGAATTAAATTAAATTTTGGCGATTTTTTTCTTAAATTCATACCCGAGGTAACCAATTTTGGAGGACCTCCTCTCATCCCCCAGTCACGCTACGAACCTGTACTTCTCAAAATCAATTGCTATACACCTTAGGATTTCCCAGGTGATATTTAATTTAAATCTATTCAGCAGTTCTAAACTTACAGAATTATTTCTAAAAAAATCCTTTTTGAGATACTATGCTCTAGTGGAGCGTATAAAAAAGTGCTTTTTTTTAANAATATNANNANAAATTNANATTCANTTTANNNNAAGACCACNTTTGACNTGGAATTNCCCTANNNNATAAACAAAAATTTGTGAAATGTATAAAAAAATATNNGGTAAATTTGCTCAGTAAANCTTTGATAATTTAAATTATCTTTTGTGAANAAGGCTGCAAATACTATANACATATTTNTTTATTTAACTATAGATTTACAGGTTTATAATAAAGTATTTAATATTTCATATAAATAAAAAGGTTTATAGTGAAATAGGNANNAAAGTTATAAACAAATTTCCAAAGTATTTATTTAAATGTAAATCAAATATTTAAATATATTTCCCAATCTTTATCGAATCTATTCCATCACTAATAGATCTTTTAAATAAAAATCCCCTAGTAGTCTCTATCTATATCACATCAATTCAGTGACAAAATTCTCATTAAAATGTTCCACATTTTATTTTAATTAACAATTAATGTTAAATAAAATTGCTTACTTTTTTTTTGCTTCCTCCCTATATATACAAACAAAAAAATTATTTAACCAAATTTTATTGCCAGAAAAATAGCATATAGTAAAAAAATCTTATCAAATAATTAATTTATAATGGAGAACATGAATTACGTGTTAGTAGTCTATACAAACATAGTTGTAGCTACATATTTTATGGCCAATGATAAACAAAAAAAAAGTGCTAATAAATTTAAATAAACATCATAATAATTGATAACAAATATGTTATAAGAGGAAAAAATATATTTTACTTACATCTGGCAATACTTCTGTGGAATTTGCATCGGTATTTTCAACCATAGCAATAATATTTATGGATAAATTAACACGCATCATATAGCTCATGAGACAGGCCATGAATAACATGACCGCTACATTGAACCGTTTCGGTATGTTAACTGGAAATAAAAAAATTAAATATGAAAATTATTATGATTTTTTTTAAATTAAATATAAAGAATAGAAAAAGTTATGACAGAGAATATTTTATTAAATATATATAATGTATTTAACCATATTTAATAAAATATTTACATAGTTTAGTAAAAATTTTAAGGATTATTTTAATTAATTGTTTAATAGTTCAAATGTTATCTTCGGGAATAGTGTTTATACGAAGCTATGCTTACGAATTTACTAGTTATTATACTGCACTGTGAGACAAAATCGATTTTTTTTAAACTAAATCTTATAAGATACAGGGTTTGACAATACAATGGAAACTTTTCTTTTATAAAAGGAAAAAAAATCAAAATAAATTTAAAAAAAATTAAATTTTTTGGAGTACATAATTTGTATATACTTTTATTTACTTAAATAATGAAAAATTAAGAACATAAATTATTTAATTCTAATAATACAAAACAAAATTAAAATTATTCNNTAATTTTTGAATACTTTTTGAATCTTCTATAATATTTAAACTAAAATCATGAAATTAAAGATATATGGTCCTGAGTGAACAATAATCAATAAGAGAGTACTTTTTTAAAAAACTTTTATGAAAAACATATTAAAAATATACGTTAACGAATAAATAAATGTAATCGATTACTATATACAGTGTTTGACAATACAATGGAAACTTTTCCTAATTTTTTATAAATGGAACAAAATTCAAAATAAATTTAAAAAAATTTAATTTTTTGGAGTACATAATTTGTATATACTTTTATTTACTTAAATAAACAAAAATTAAGAACATAAATTATTAAATTCTAATAATACAAAACAAAATTAAAATTATTCATAAATATGGTACTGACAAAACAATGGAAACTTAGGTATTATCTTAACAAATATGGTCTGAAGTTTTGAATAAGTCAGTATTTTGTTGGGTATCCTTTGTTTTTAAGTACTGCTTCACAACGACGATGCATTGAACCAATTAAAGAGTCAATAGTCTCTTTTGAAATATTTTGCCATTCCCTTATAACCGCAGCCGATAAATCTTCCTTTCTGGTGTAATTTTGAGTCCGTATTTTGCGATCTACTATTTCCCATAGATTTTCTATGGGATTGAGATCTGGTGATTGGGCAGGCCACTTCAAAATACGTACCTCATTGGATTGTAACCACTCGGTTACAACCCTAGAGGTGTGTTTGGGGTCATTATCGTGTTGGAATCTCCAAACTAGCGGCATATTTTCCTCAGCGTATGGATACATTACATCGTTTAAAATTGTTCTGTATCCTATACCAGTCATAGTATCTTTTATAATATGAATTGGACCCATACCTTGGCCTGAAAAACATCCCCAGACCATAATATTGCCACCACCAAACTTAACTGTCTTGTTAGTATATTTTGGGTCCAATCTCTTTCCCTTTGGTCGTCTTACAAATGTTCTCCCATCGCTGCCTCTTAAATTAAATTTGGACTCATCCGAAAATAGGACAGTATTCCATGTCTGTCTTGTCCAATTTAAATGATCTCTGGCAAATTGAATTCGAGCTGAGCGATTCTTTTTAGAAATAAGAGGTTTTTTTCACAGGACGATAACAACCGAGACCAGCCTCATTTGCCCTGCGGCTAACTGTTCGAGTACTAATTTCCAATTTTAGATTATTGACTACCTCCCGAGGAGTAATTTTTGGGCATTTCTTAAACTCTCTTGCTATCAGATTATCCTGTCTTTGTGTAGTTTTACGAGGTCTTCCTCCAAGATGTTGAGTTTTCACAGTACCTGTCTCACGAATTTTTTTTTATAATTTTCGAAACTGTTGACTTATTAATTGAATATTTATCACAGATAGTTTTTTGTTTTAAACCAACACTAAAATCATTTATAATTTTAATTTTTAAATCTTCAGAAATTTTGACTTTAGCCATTTTCGTTAACTATTTGCGTGGATTATAATTAATTATTATTATACGTAAAGATTACAAAAAGAAGTTATGAATAATTATCAGAATAAAACAAATATTGAAATAACTGTAAAACTTACATCGATTTTCTTAATATTCTTTTTGATTTAGTCTTCTTTATTACAGAAGTTTAAAAGTTTCCATTGTTTTGTCAATACCGCAATACTGAATACTTTTTATTTTGATTTTTATTTTTATTATCAGATTTTAATTAAATACGTTCTTAATTTTTTGCTAGTTTATGTAAATATAAGTATATACAAATGTATTACCAATACATTTTTTTTCACTACATTTTTTTTGGAAAGTAATTATTAAGAAACTTCCAAAACGTTTAAATTTGCACTTTGTTCCACTTTACGAAGTTGTGAAAATATTCTCTTTTTTGAAGAACTTCAACGTTTTTTGCTGGCAGAAGTCAATTTTAAAGGAAGTATATTTTTACTACTTCCAAATATATTTTTCGGGATTCTTAAAAAAGTTAATAAAACAAAGATGTATTAAAAAGTATTCAAAAGAACTTTTTTCAAAAATATTTTGTTACGAAAATTAATTCTATCTCAAAATTTATTATTTATATGTAACCTACAATTTAATAATCCCTGAAGTGATAAAAAAGAAATCAAGGAATCAGTTTTCGATAAACATCATGGGATGAAACTTCCTATTTATTGAATAGGTAACAAAAAAGAGAACATCTTCCTATGACAAGCCTATGTTAAATTCATTGGAAATGATCCGAATTTGCACTAGTTCTGAATCACAAGTTCAGGATCTTATTGACTTCTTTAGATGTTCTTTTTTTTGCTGGGAAACTCTTGTGTAGACCCTATGTAACCATTCGATAAGAAGTTACAGTTTTAATTCCTTAAAAAAATGTCGTTTCTGTTTCACTGTGCAGTGTAATAATTTATAGTTATCTTGCTCAATTTCATTCAAATTAATTAAATCAATTATAAATTTAATTAAATGTATATGTTTAAAAATCTAAAATTCTCATTTAATTATAATTCCTTATTATAATTTACTCCTGTAAACATGCAATATTTTCTAAAAATACCAAATATTTTCACAAAACAACTTTAAATATTAGTTTGTAAATATTAACTATTATTAAAATAATTATAGATATTTTAAAGGAAAATTTTTTCTATTTGTTTACACAAAAGAAATTTTATTAATAAAAAATTAATATAAAATAAAATTAAATGACAATATTTTGATTATTATCTAGGTGTCATGTTAAGCTTAAACAACACGTTAACTTAAATGTCTCTATTGTATATAAACAAAAACATATATAATGTAATATGGCTACTGTAAAATTTATCACGAGTAATAATAATAAAAAATTAATAATAAAGCTTGTAAAAATTAAAAGTGATATTAAATTACTATTTATTCAACTATTAAAATGATATAGTTTTTAGTTGGATTTTTTCATTTGCGATCTACTTAATAGAAATGTATACAATTTAAAATAATAAATTTTAGGGGTTTTTCTTATATTTTGATTAATAAAGGGTTTAATTAAATTTATAATAGCGGGTGAAAAGTATTATTATAAATTTTATATTTATCTACTATAACATAATGTTTATATTAAAAATAAATTTATAAAGACAAATCTATATACATTCGAGTTTACTTTAGACAATTTTTTTTATTGAGAAAAACGTCAAATTGATATCGGGTTAAAGATTTGTCTAATTTAGACTGTATCTGTCAGTATTATTGCAGCCATAGTATAATTAGAAAGTATACTCGTAAGAACAGCTGTTTTACAATTTTTTCATTGATACACCTCGCATTACTGTCAAATTGTTTTTGTATTCCCATGTAAAATTTTTTATCTCTCTTCAATTACTTAAAAGAAAACGTATGTCATTAATAAAATGATGCAAAAAGTTACCAACAAACCAATCAAGATGACGTCTTTTACCAAACATTATCAGGACAAAGTTTTCAGAGATCGAGTGCTGACAATTTTCTTTTAACGCTGTAATAATACTAACAAATTCAGTTTACATTAGACAAATCTTTATCATGATAATTTTTTTATGTTTGATATAATTTACATTGTTTCCGTCAAATATATATTAGAGATGTTTGTATCAAGACAAACGTCAAATTTTTGTTAGAGTAACAGATAATTTTTATCTCTGTCAATTATAAAAGAAAACGTATGTCATAACGTTGAGTCTACATTAGACAAATCTTTATCCAGACAAACGTCAAAAAATTTTCGTGATAAAGATTTGTCTAATGTAGACTTTATATATCAGTATTATTGCAGCGTTAAAAAAAATTGTCAGCGCTCGAGTTATGACAACTTTGTCTTGATAATGCTTGGTAAAAGACGCCATCATGATTGTTGTTGGTACTTTTTTCATGGTTTATTATGATATACGTTTTCCCCTATAAAATTATCTGCAACTCAATCAAAAATTTGACGTTTGTCTTCATATAAATTTCTCTAATGTATACTCGATGTAATAAAGTGGCAAAATTACCAACAACAATCAAGATGGCGTCTTTTATCAAAACAAAGTTGTCAGATATCGAGTGCTGACAATTTTCTTTTAACGCTATAATAATACTAACAAATTCAGTGTATATGATAATTTTGTTTGTCTTGATAAAAATTTCCCTAATGTAGACTCGAAGTGAGGTTACCTTAGTTAAACTGTAGATTAACGCAATTTTTTTCATCTTTTATTTAATTACTTAACGTCTACACGTAGACATAATGTCTAAGATAACACTAANAGNNTNAAATTTGAGAGTAACCATTTTGTTTATATTATNTTANATCTTAAANAAGGNGTNAACGTATTGTAATAAATCTTACAAGATTTCATTTTTTTCACTCAGTCACAGAATTTAATTGAAGAAATTCGAAAGGTTTTAGCACAATTTTAATCAAATTATTGTTTTAAATGAAAAATAACATTTAAAATAAAACAATTTTACGAAAAAACATTGTCTTTAAGAACTTTTTAAAATACACATGCACACACACAAACAAACTTTTGCATACGTGTATTTTTTTTGACAGTAAATCTTATAAGATAGTTGTGTAGAGAAATCTTATCACAACAGTGATAAGATTTCTCTTGTGGAGACAGGACGAATTCAAATGGGTTATCTCACTGCTGATAAGTAATAAACAGCTGATAATTTTTTATTAATCAATTAATTGCCCGAATTGTTGTTTTGGAGAACTACTGGCTTATATTTCATTTTCCCATGGTATTTATATTTAATTAATTACAATATTTTGATTTAATTTAAGATCATTTTAGCCATCATAAACTTAAATTATTGTCTCGTCATTCTATCCGTTCACTCCATACATTTATCCATTAGGGATACATTTAAAAAAAATAGTTGAGTAGTGTTAAACATAAAAATGCATAAATATTTAAATAAAAAAATTAAAATATAAAAAATGAAATGAAAAATAATCATAAATATTTTGGAGTCTTTATTTTGAAAGAATTTTGTCAAAAAAAAGCTAGAAAAAGGCATAAACGATTATTTAAATTTGTTTTGCTAATAAAATAAAATTAAATATATATATTAAAAATACAAAAATAATAATAAAACGAACTATAATTAAACAATACTACTTAAAAACCAATAAAAAAAATAAATTAAATAGTTATTAATAATAAATAACAAAGAAAAATACAACCCTGAAAATGCATGCCTATTACAGCTGAAAATAAATAGTACGAATATAAATTTATATGATTTACGACTAAAATAAAACTAAAAATAAAATGATAAATATTTAATAAATTGCTAAAATGCAAATGAGCAAAAGAACGTCTACATAACATTTTGTTTAAATTGCTAAAGAATAATAAAAATTAAAAAACAACAAAATAATAAATTTTTTAAAAAAAGTACCTACAAAACAAAGACATAGTTGTCATATAATAAAATGTAAACAAAACAAACTAAAAGACAGAGATGTAAAGACAATTTTGAAATATTTGAAGCGTAAATTTATTGTGTGTAAAAATAAAAAAATTAAAACAATAATAAAAAAAAACAAAAAGCTGCTGCAAATTGCTGCAATAATCAATAATTTTTGATATGAATAAATGAATGAAAAATGATAATACATATTATTTATTATAATTAATATATAACAATAAGAAATTTAGCCTAAAAAAATATTTTATAATTTCATTATTTAAAAATGCCCCTTTTGGCTTGTTCCTGTTTCCGTTTATTAACAAAAAAAAAAAAAAAAAATAAGAAAAAACATCATCGATCGCCTGCATCAATTATTTGAAATCATTTTGTAATTATGTTCGTAAATGATTTAAAATCATTAATTTATACTTGTTCAAAAGTATTTTAAGTATATTAATAAACTTATGTTTTAAATAAACATCTTAATTTATTATTAAAAGGAAAAACAAAAAGAAAAAAACATTTATTCTATTGTACATTATGCATAATTATTGTATTTAAAACAAAATGGAAAAATAAATAAGAAAAACAGAATTAAGAACACAATAATAAACAATAATTAATGAAAAATTATTATATAAACTAAAAATTATTGAATTAAATAATAATAAAGGTTTAGATACAAATTTTAAAAATGAAAGTTAAAAATGAAATGTGTTTTATTTATAAACAAGAATGTACCCAGCAAAACTTGTTAATGTCATGTAGTTACAGATGCAGTTACTTTTCAATGATGACAACATACTGTTTGCATTACATGAAAATAGTTTAGTAACTACTTACTTTTAACATGATATGTAATCAATTAATTGAGATCAGATTTTTAAAAATATTAAACTTAAAAAGACATTAATTGCTTGTCGAAAGAAAATTTAATTTCGATAATTCTTTTTCAAGTTATATAAATAAATTTAAAAAATTTATAAACTGTTTATTTTTCAATATTTTAATATTTATTTGTAATTGATAATGTAACTACTTACTATTCATTCTGCAATACTTTGAAATTAATTACTTATTGAACAGCTTCAAAGTAATTAGTTCTTATTAAGACATCTAAGTAATGACTTTCTTAAATGCCTACCAGTAATAATATATAGTAAGTATTTGCCTCACCGTGTTAAAATAATGAGTTATTCATCTAATGTGTATGTGTAGCTACTTATCTCATTACATGGCAAGCAAAGTTTTTTAGGACAGGAAAGTATAATGGGAAGGAAAAGGAAATTATAATGGGAAAGGACAGGAAAGTATAATGGGAAGGGAAAGGAAAGTATAATGGGAAAGGATCATCTTCAGATAGAAATTTATTGTATTTTGAGGAGATATATAAAGAATTTCAGGAAAACGTTAAGGGAAAACTTGTATGCGATGAAATTTATCTTTAGATTGTTTTGATTTTTAATAAGTAGGTATAATGCTTTATCGTCATGCCCATAGTATATACTATCGGACCAGAGAAAAAGTGCGGTTTTTATACTCATGCTGTATAATTCACAATAATTGTCTTCCAAATGTATTATGGGTAACTTTTTTGGTGTTCAGGTATTTGCCGTTTTACAAAGTTTAAATTAATGGATAAATCCCGCAATCCCAAATGATTTCTTAGTTCCAGATCGATAAAATAAAGTGAAGACAATTACAATTGGAAGACAATTATTGTGAACCGCACTTATTTAGAAAACTCATCTTGTAGTCACCCTGTGAGATAAAAAAACGACAGAAAAGGGTAAATGATACCCTACACCATTGCCTGTGTATACCGAAATTCGGAAGGGGCCAATTATAGATCTATACTTGTATTTAGTGAAAAAATACTAAAATACATAATATTACGTCGATACTAGGATTCACATTTATTTAAGTATTTTTGGGTGATTCCCGAAATTGGGTCTTATATGGGAGCTATTGTCAATTATGAAATGATCTTCATGAAATGTTGTATTATGATTTATACTTATAAAAATGTTATTTGTATCGAATATTTAACTGATACTAAAATTTTATGGGATTAATGCAAGTCAAAATGATTTTCGAAAGAGGGTTTTATTTGGGAGATATGGTCAATTATGGACCGATTTTCTCGCTTAGATAAAACTTATTTGTGTTAAATTTTTATTAAAATATTTCTATTCTTAAGGTGACTGTGAGTATTAAAACTCAATTGCGGGAGAACATTTATATGAGGGCTAGGTGACATAATGGGGCAAGATATCTTCAAAATTGCGACCTGTACTTTGTCACAAGGTTTACATAGACAGACAGTCAGCCAACCTGACGAATGGCTTTCGTTAAATCGTCTGAGGAAGTGATTCTGAGTCGAACGCTATTCTCCAAAATTGAAGGTCCGATAATTTTTTCTGTGTGTTACAAATATCAGCACAAACGTATAATACCCTAATAACCTATGGTAGTGTAGGGTGTAATAATATCATGATGGAATTATTTTAAAAAGGTGTATGCATAAATGCAACAACACAATTCTTTTCGGGGTAAAGTTACAAATTTTACAGGGGCTACTTTCGTTTTAGCTAGAAGTAAGTGCGTAGATATTTGACCAATTTCGTCGGTATTGCGAATATAAAGGGTTGCAGCATATGCCTTTTCGGAGGCGTCGCAAAAACCATGTAGTTCTATTGAACATGAGGGGGTATAATTTACAAATCGGGAGATTTTTATCATGCTTATATTCGGGTAATCATCTAAGAATGAATACCAGCTTTGCAGGGTTTCTGGCTTCAGATTCTCATCCCAATCAATTTGGTCTTTCCAAATTTGCTGCATTATAATTTTTGCGACAACAATTTTCGGGGCTAGCCATCCAGCTGGATCAAATAGTCGAGCGATATCCGATAAGACAGTTCGTTTGGTAATATTGTCTCGGGAAGGTTGTTTTATGGGGTTAAAATAAAAATAGTCCAGACCCGCATTCCAACGAAGTCCAAGAGTTTTAGTTGTCGTGGTATCTTCGAGTTCTAATACATCCGATTTAAGTAAATCTTCGGGTTTCAAACCTTTTAAGAAGGAGTTATCATTTGAGATCCATTTACGGAGGGGCAAACCAGCACTATTTAAGATTTTGATGAGATTATTCCGTAAGTTTATAGCAAGGGAGAGATCATGAGATCCTGCGAGCACGTCATCAATGTACATATTCTCTTTCAATACTGCTGAAACTTCGGGGTAAGTATCATGACATTGTTCAGCGAGTTCAAGCAAAGTTCTCAGAGCAAGATATGGGGCACAATTAACACCGAATGTGACGGTTTTAAGTTCAAAGTCTTGGGGTTCTTTATCGAGTGAATTACGGAATAAAATCCTTTGGAATAAGGTATGACGAGGGTTAACAAGTATCTGACGGTACATTTTCTCTATGTCCGCATTAAAAACGTACTTAAACAAACGCCAACGAGTGATAAGTACAGTTAGGTCTTGTTGTAGAACTGGACCAGGATATAATACGTCGTTCAGACTTAATCCAGATGATGTGGGGCTGGATGCGTTGAATACAACACGTAGCTTAGTGGAAGTACTTTCGGGTTTGAGCACCAAATGATGGGGTAAATAATATGAAGAGTTAGGGGGTGCAGATAAATCTGGTTTAACCATATTCATATGATTGAGGTGGGAATATTCTTCGATTACTTTGTCATAATTCTTTTTTAATTGAGGGTTTTTAGAAAGTCTGCTCTCATTTCGAAGAAATTGAGCTAAAGCGGACGTACGAGAGTTACCTAGGGGTATATTATCCGAATATTCAGATTTAAAAGGGAGGCAAACAACGAACCCACCATTTTCGTTTCTATAAGTGGTATCTTTGTATAGTTGTTCACAAAAGATGTCTTCGGTAGATTTTGTGGGTATTTCGGGTATCTCTTCCAGTTCCCAGAATTTGGACAACTGTTTGTTGAGATCTAGGGTATTAAGATATGAAGAAACAGAATTCAGAGTAGAAGGGTTATGAGTGAGCAAGTTCCCAGATATTATCCATCCGAAGACAGTTCGTTGAGCAACAAGTGACCTATGATGGTCCCAGCGGACGCCATCTCGAATGATTTTAGGGTAAATATCACATCCAATTAGGATTTCAACATTGGATCTTTGTTGGGAGTAGCTGTCAGCTAAGGGTATATCGGAAAACTTTGAGTGTATAATAGTCATAGTACGGTAAATTGCCTGTTAATTTATTGACGACAAAAGCATCTGTCGTGATTTTAAAGACTTTATCCATTGGAGAGCTAATAGTAATAGGGCAAATTTTATTTGCTGTAGTAGATAAAGACCCACTTAATCCAGTAATGTTTGTGTGAGAGCTTTTCGAGGGGAGTGCAAGAGTTGATTGGATTTTCTTTGAAATGAACGTTGCTTCTGATGCTGAATCAATGAGGGCTCTTACAGTACGCCGTACATTTCCTACGCAAATATCTACCAAGGCTGTACCAAGAATAATCGAGTTACGAGAAGTGGACTGTAATTGTGTTGAGTAAGTTTGGCGAAGCCTTGCTGCAGCGGCAGCTGAAGTTGAGGGGGTATCAACGCCATTATGAACGGCTTGAGGGGGGTGAGAAACATGAGAGTTATTCGTTGATGAGTTGTTTGAAGCTGTAATGTAACCTTGATGAGATATGGTTGGGTTTTCTGGGCGATGTAAGAGGGAGTGGTGTTTTTGTTTACAAACTGAACAACAAAACTGGCTTTTGCACATTTTATAATCGTGGGACGAAGCTAAACAATTAGTACATCTTTTCTGTTTTTTAATTAAAGAAAACCGATCCTCAACCGAATTGAAAGAAAAACTGAAAAATTTAGTGGGTGAGAATATTGGCATAGGGCACTTATTTGATTTTTCGTTGAAGTAAACCTTTGTTGAACGTATTAATTTTCTAGAATAATTGGGTTTTGGCTTTCTAATTAGGTATTTTCGGGAAATCTTGAGTTTCCGGGGAGTGGCACGAATATCAGCGAACTTCAGAGATTGATACCTAACGTTAGAAACTGTCATTCTTCCCAAGGATGGTAATTCTTACAATTTCTCTAAGTGTTGCTAGCCATAAATGGTGAATAATATCTGGGAGAACATTTGCAACAATGAAAACAAGATAATCCAATTGTAGTATTAATTATTTTGAGCAATGATAGATTTTTAATGCAGTCGTTAATCGGGATCTTTGAAGTAGTTTGATACAAGACCTTGAATTCTTAGGGATGGGGTTTTTAGTAAGTTAAATAGGGTTTTTAATTGGCGAGTGAACTAAAATGGGGATTCTCATAATGTTCAACGAGATTTTTCCACGCCAATTTCAAAACCATCTTTGTCAAGGAATTTTTTAAAACGTCATGGGGCTCTCTCTCTGTCTTCTTAAGCAAGTGAATAGCTTTTGACAGGGGATAATCGTGTATTATATAAATGTATAGGGCGTGAACATATACGAAAAGATGGCAAGAACATAATTCCATGAATTTGACGTGTCACAAGGGGGTTAAGGAAATACTTGGGTTGAGTTTCATCACAGGGAGAGGGTGTGGCCGGCAGGGGCGTTTTTTAATTCTTAGGAATCTAAACCTCGTTGCTTTCGATAAAGCTCTCACATGAGAGTCAAAGTTTTAAAAAATTTGTCCTTAAGTGTTCTCGACCTTCAACTTCCTGCTCATTGAAGTAAAATCTACCAAAATTTTGTTCCATCACTGCCTCTGAAGATCACCCAATTGACGAATGATTTCATCCTTTGTGTATATCTAGAGTGTGTATAGTATGGTTTATCGAACTGTAGGCCAGAGAAATGCTTGTCAAACTCGACAACTTTGTCAGAAGATTTAATGAAATTTCGTCCAATATCCGAATACATTAGGTGTGCACAAAAAAATATATTCCGGAAATAAAATGTAACCGGCTATGGTTTTTTTATTCAATAAATTAATTTTTTAGCAAAAAAGCGATGAGAAAAATATATATTCTTTTTTATTCTAAAAGGGAAAATTTTTTCTAAAGGTGCTCACAGAATTTAAAAAATTTTGTAAAATCGCAGTATTTTAAGTTTTAAATTATTACAAAAGTTACACGATTTATAAGCTTTCGATATAAGGATGTTAATTTAACTCAACGGAAATATTAAATATAATTTATAAATTAAATAAGGAAAATTTTAAAATAAAAGAGTTGCTTGTAATTGGTTTAAATTTCTTCAAGTGGTTTGCAGTGTTCTGTATAAAACTTTAATTTGTGAAAAAAAAGTTGAAATAAGTTTATCAGTTGTGGATAATATTTATTCTCTTTGAGTGAGATCCAAACTGTTTCAACATGTATGTTCGAGTTAAATGTTAGTTATTTCTCTCCTTGAGATTAATTTCTTGCAACTTAAAAATTTTCACTTATGCGACACAAAAATGACTTTCAAGTAATGTGGATTTCGTTGCTTAAAATTAGGGAAATTCTAGTTTTTTTTAATTTGGTGCGGCTTTGTTATAAACAGGTTTTGTTTTTGCACTATACAGTATATTGATTATGTATGTAAAAAATTAAATTCAAAATATACCTGGTAGTTAGCTGCTATGCACTTGCTGAGGGGAATGATGGATGATATGCCTTCAGGAGCTTTGAATTTTTTTTTTTTTTTTTTTCAAGGAACTTTATAAACTTTCATTTAAATAACATTTAATATGTTTTTTAAATAAAATATTGTATTTTTTTTTTTATTTATTAGGGGTTAATGGGGTAAATATATATCCGGTTCGATACGGACCAACAAATGTTTACTTGGGGCATAAATAAAATATCACAAATATTTTTTACTTACTTTAAATATAATAAGTTCTAAATATATGGGAAAGATAAATCAAAACTGTTATTAGGTATTAAGTAGTTGTTGTTTTACACACTTGTTTTTTTTATGTTTCACTTTTACTTTAAATTATTGCTTATTGGCTTTGGATGTCAAGCTCAACTGAACAACTAGTATTGCGGTAACACAAAGATAAGTGATAATAATAATATTAACGCGAATTGATACTAAATGAGATCATAACAATAAGAGACTTAAGAAAAAAATCACCACCAATGCAAAACTTCCAATAATTAATGGTAATTACGAATAAGGGCAACTCACTACTCCACCTTCAAATAGATACAATTATAAGTAAAATAATAATATTCTTCATGTAAATCAATGACCAAATCAATAAGCTTCATCTGTGTGCAAATACATCATATGTCCGAAAATTCATAAAATTATTATATTATTTATTCAAGTAGAAATTTGTAATTCGATTAGGGTCATAAGCTAGTTTCTGATGTTATAAATAATAAAATTAATCTCTAAAGTGGTTTGAAATATCTTTATCTAATTGAGCCCACTATTATGCATTCTATTTAGCTAAAATTATAGTTGGAACAGCGCATATTATTACAACTCTTTTTTCTATTCTATGGTGCAACATTCCAAAAAACTAATAAAAGCATATTAGGTTTTATTCAATATTTTCATTAGAATAATCTTCATTATGAAAAATTAACGGTTTTTCATTAGTTTTTTATTTTCATACGTTTTTTTAATTTTGAACACAGATACTAAAGACGAGTTATAGCAGAGGTTTTCTTGTTATATTAAAATTTGGTACAATTTTGTTAAGTATTGGTGAATCTATAATAACAATAGCTATTATCAAAATACAGAATAAAAGAAATCATATCTATTTGGGAAGTCATCTTCACACAAATACATCACGCTCATTCTTTTTTTATATCTATAATAGTTAGAGAAGGTATTGTATAATAAATATATATATTAGAGATGTGCAAACAGCAAAGACACTTCTAATGATCATAGTATATAACGTATCGCAATTACAAAACAACAATTCTGTATTTTGTTATGTGTAAACTACCGCGCACAATGTCAAAGCTATGACAAAAAATGAAAGAATAAAAGAGAGGAAGATAAAATACTCACAAAAAATTTTCACATGGGCATAAAAACAATTTTGAAGTAATGCGAAGGTCTGTATCATTAAAAAATTGTAAAACGCAGTTCTTACGAAGTAATACTTTCTATTCTATGGTGTGAAGAATGTCATTAAATACGTCCTACATAAATGTTAAATAGGCTCCACACACTGTTATTGCTATTTCAAAATGAACAAATTTATTTTTATAAAAAACTATATAAATTAATTTAACATAAAAATTAAAATATATTTAAAAACATATTAAAATATAAATTCCAAACAAAAAAAATTTAGGATTGTCAACTTTAATACATAATTTCTTTAAAACAAAAATCGAGAATTCCAAGTGGCTAAAATGAAACAAGTAACAGCATGAATCGGTAGCGAAAGAAGTGGGAGTAGCCTAGACTAATAGATTCCAGAAATGTATCTTCTATAATCCAGATTCATCTGGCAATCAGATTTATAATTTTAAATATCGTACTTTTTTCACTAGCCACTAATGGAAAAAATGGGAATTTTCAAGTGGCTCGCATGGCAAAGGAGCAAACATAATCGGGTAAGCGAAAGAGTGGGGAGTGCCTTAGGTTATAGATTCCAGAAATGTATTTTCTATGGTCCAGATTTCTTTTGGGATAAGAGATATAAATTTTGAAAAATTGCGTACTTTGCATGATAAGATAGTTATAAAAAATGTATGTATTTAGATATTAATTGAAAAAAAAAAAGAACAACAGTTTGATCTGTGATAATCTTACAATTTTATGTTAATTTAACTATAGTTTTAAATTATATTTATATAATTCAAATTTAATAAGTTTTCTGTATTTTAAGAATTATATTGTTAGAAATGTTCAAAAATCATTAGTTCTAGAATTGGTAAACCAGAACCACAATCAAATTCTTTGTAAATTTTTCAGAATAGTTGCATCAACCAATTTGACACGATGTAGTAGAACCATTAGGGGCCTAAATTCTTTTTAAAATATTGTTTTAAAGAACTACAGCCGTTATTTCACAAAAAGTTTTAATTTATGTTTTAATGTACATGCTACTAATACACAATTAAGATCTTAATGTTTATTAAGAAAATCGTATTCCAACAAAAATATTTCTGTATTTTACTAATAACTGTTTTTTTTCCTTTATGGTCGGCAACCCTTCTAATTTCTCTCTCATTCTATTGTCCAGTGTGTTATCAGTACAGAAAAATATTTCGTCGACTGTTTATTCTATAATTATTTTTGAATGTTATAGTACGTTTTTTAATTATAATATAATTTTTTTATTTTGGGCAAAAACCTAAATTTGCTTATGTAAAATATAATTATAACAGAAGAAATAACTTTTATTTTATTTTTGTTGAATGTAGTATATTCATCCGAATAACGAATATTCTGTGATGAAATCAGCATCACTATTTCTATTTTGTTTTGTTTACAAAATGTTTGTTGAATCTTGTTAAATTAAATATTAATAATTTTTTCTGCTAAATGCATAAATTTTTAACCGGAGTTATATAAAGATATACATAATTAAGACGTGTATATATTAATGTCTATTCTGATTAGGTGGTAATTGAAAACGAAGAAAATTTTCAATATATGCGATTCTGGGAACATTGAGTTGATTGCAGCAGCTGAAAATTATTGGTATGTTATTCAAAAGCACTCGAATATACTTTTTTCCTTTTTCTGTTATGATTTTTAATATAAATAGTTTAAAATTATGCTATAGAGTTATAATATTCAGAATTATTATGTGTTCCGGAATTCATTAATACTTTTTAATAACTATACTGAAACATATTTTTAATTATTGCAATAAATTTCAACATCCAGACATTTAACAATATGGTAATTTTTGTCAAAATTTATGAATAAATTCAAGATAATGTATTATTTTTTTTTCTTGAAAAATGTACAGACATAAGCTTAATTTAAAGAGCTTTATAGTAGGTTCGAAGGCAGTATCTAAATATTGAAGTTACTGTGGTTTTACGCAAAGGTTGTAATAGCATCAATCGTTTTGAATACAACTTTACGGAAATTTGCTGGTTACTGAACGCTTTGTTAGTTTTTTTGAAATACGCTGCTAATTCTATATGCTTCTACATACTTTAGAGAACAATTATTGATTCTGGAATAAAAAATCATAGAACTGTTTAAAAAAAACATAAAAATTTCACCAATGTCCAAAAATTAAAAAATTATTTAAAAATTATTTTATTTTTAAAGTGGGCTTTGGAAATAGCCCCTTTTGGTTATTTTTTCATAGTGAAAAAAGTACAACTTCAAAATTAATATTTGATCCAGATGGAATCTGGACATAGAAGAACATTTCTGGAATCTATTAGCCTAGGCTACTTCCACTCT
>MINK01188343.1:335-12835 GCA_001735545.1 Phormia regina
AAAAAAAAAAAAAAAATAAATTTTTTTTATAGAAAAATTTCAATAATTTTTTTCGATAAATTTTGTTTTATATAGAAAAATTTGATAAATTTTCTTTTATGGAGAATATTTCGATAATTTTTTTTTATAACAAATTTTGAAATTTTTTATAAAAATTTTCGATAAATTTTTTTTGTTAAAAATTTTCGTTAAATTTTCTTTTATATAGAAAATTTCGATAAATTTTCTTTTATAAAGAAAATTTCGATAAATTTTCGATAAATTTTCTTTTATAAAGAAAATTTTGATAAATATTCTTTTAAACGCCACTCTCTCTCACACTACTCTCTCTCTCACCTTTTATTTTTTTTTTTTTTTGTCAATTTTTTTTCATAAAAAATTTTCGTAATTTCTTTTATAAAAAATGTTCACACCTCACAACTCTCTCTCTCTCTTATAAAAAAATTTTCGATAAATTTTCTTTGTAGTAAAATTTTTCGATAATTTTCTTTAATAAAAATTTCCGCACTACACACTCTCTCTCTCTTCTACTAAAACAAATGGTTCAATAAATTTTCTTTCTCAATACCACCATAATTTTTTGACTACACTTTTCTTTCTTATAAAGGACCATTTCAAAAAATTTTTTTTAAAAAATTTTTCCCATAAACTTCTCTCTTGCCACACTTTTCTTTTCTTTTTTTTCTTTCTTAATTTTTCAATAGAATTTTCTTGTAAAAATTCTCAATAAATTTTCTTTACAAATTTTTCAATAAATTTTCTTTACAATTTTTCAATAAAATTGTTATTGTTCAAATTTGTTCAATTCAATCTTCTCTCTCTCTCACACACTCTCTCTTCAAATACTTTTCTTTAAAATTTTCATAAATGTATTTATAGGATTTTTGATAAGTTTTTATTTTATAGGAAATTTTTATAAAATTTCTTTATAGAAATCTGATTAAATTTTTTGATTAAGTTTTCATTTTATACGCGCACACTCTTCTCTCTTCATACACACACACTCTCTTCTCTACGCGCAAATCTTGCACTAAACTTTCTTGCTTTCACACCCACACACCACTTCTCTCGCCTTTTATAAACAAAGAAATTTTTCGTTAAATTGTCTTTACAGAAAAGTGTTTTTCCTTTTCAAAATGTTTATAAATTTTCTTTGGTATAGGAATTTTTAATTTTTCATTTTGTTAGAAAATTCTTGATAAATTTTCTTTTAAAGGAATTTTGATAAATTTTCTTTATAGGAAATTTTTGCAACATTTTCTTTATAAAAAATGTTGATAAAAATTTTTCTTTATAGAAAAATTTTGATAAATTATTCGTTTATAGGAAAATGTTTGATAAAAATTTTCTTCTCACTCACGCGCACACTGTTGATAAAAATTATTCATAGGAAAATGTTTATAAAAATTTTTCTTTATAGGCCAATTGTTGATAAATTTTTCTTTTTTAAGCAACTTTCCATAAATTTTCTTTTGAAAAATTTTTAATATATTTTTTTATAATTTTTCAAATCACAATTCTTCTTGTTAAAAAATTTCAATAAATTTGTTGTTCTTTAAAATTATAATTTTTTATGGATAAGTTTTTATTTTATAGGAAATGTTTCTTACTAAACTTTTCTTTATATAGAGAAATCTTGATAAATTTTGTTTCATAAAAGTTTTCTAATAAATTTTGTTTTTATAGTAGAATTTTTCGATAAAAATTGTTTCATTCCAATCACGCACACACGTTTTTTTTTATTTTTAAAATGTTCATAAATTTTTCTTTTCAGATAGGAAATTTTTTTCTTCTCTCTCTCGCTCACGCACCACTTCTTGATAAAATTTTTCTCTCTCAACGCGCCAAATCTCGCTTTGCATCACTCTCTCTCTCTCTGGATAGGAATTTTTGACAAAATTTTATTTTTTTAGGAACATGTTGATACACACCACACTCTCTCTCTTCTACTACGACAAAACTGTTTATAAAAATGTTCATTATAAGAAACATTTTTGATAAAAGTTATTCTCTACAGAATTTGATAAAACCTCTCTTATTTTTTAGGACAAATGTGATAAAAATTGTCTTTATAGGGAAATTTTGATAATATTTTTTTTTTAGCAAACTTTCCATAAATTTTCTTTTTAATAGAAAAGTTTCGAATAACTCTTTACTCTCTCACTCANNCAATATACTTTTAATTTTTTTTTTTTGTAAATTTTTCATAAAAAATTTTTGATAAATTTTCTTTTATAAAAAAATTTTCGATAAATTTTCTTTTATAAAAAAATGTTCAATAAATTTTCTTTTATAAAAATTTTTTGATAAATTTTCTTCTTATAAAAATTTTTTGATAAATTTTCTTCTTATAAAAAAGAATTTTCGAAAAATTTTCTTTTTAAAAAATATTTTCCATAAATTTTTTTTGAAATTTTTTCAATATTTTTTTTTTTTTTTAATTTTCAATAAATTTTTTTGTTAAAAATTCTCAATAAATTTTCTTTACAAATTTTTCAACAAATTTTCTTTACAAATTTTTTTTTAAACAAAATTTTGTTTTAAAACAAAGAAAATTTTCGTTAAATTGTCTTTTAATAGAAGTTTTTTTCTTTTCAAAATGTCTCAATAAATTTTCTTTTTATAGGAAATTTTTAAATTTTTCATTTTATAGAAAATTCTTGATAACATTTTCTTTATAGGAAATTTTTGACAAACATTTTCTTTATAGGAAAATGTTGATAAAAATATATAATAAATTTTCTTGTTAAAAATTCTCAATAAATTTTCTTTACAAAGTTTTCAAAAAATATAATTTTTATAGGAAATTTTTGATAAGTTTTCATTTTATAGGAAATTTTTTATAAAAATTTCTTTATAGAAAAATCTTGATAAATTTTTGTTTTAAACAAAATTTTGTTTTAAAACAAAGAAAATTTTCGTTAAATTGTCTTTTAATAGACTTTCTTTAAAGAAAATTATTGATTAAAGTTTTCTTTATAGTGAAAATTTTTAATTAAAGTTTTCTTTTAGAAAATGNTTGATAAAAATTTTCTTTACAGGAAAATGTTGATAAAAATTTTCTTTATAGGAAAATGTTGATAAAAATTTTCTTTATAGGAAAATGTTGATAAAAATTTTCTTTATAGGGAAATTTTGATAAATTTTTCTTTTTTAGCGAACTTTCCATAAATTTTCTTTTGAAAAATTTTTAATATATTTTTTTTAATTTTTCAATAAATTTTCTTGTTAAAAATTCTCAATAAATTTTCTTTACAAATTTATAATTTTTATAGGAAAGTTTTTATTTTATAGGAAATTTTTTATAAAATTTTCTTTATAGAAAAATCTTGATAAATTTTTGTTTTATAACAAAGTTTCTATAAATTTTGTTTTTATAGTAAATTTTCGATAAATTGTCATTCAATAGAACAGTTTTTTTTATTTTTAAATGCTTCAATAAATTTTCTTTTCATAGGAAATTTTTTTATTTTGTAGAAAATTCTTGATAAAATTTTCTTTAAAGGAAATTTTTGATAAATTTTTCTTGATAGGAAATTTTTGACAAAAATTTTATTTTTAGGAAAATGTTGATAAAAATTTTCTTTATAGGAAAATGTTGATAAAAATGTTCATTATAGGAAAATTTTGATAAAAGTTTTCTCTACAGAAAAATTTTGATAAAAATTTTCTTTATAGGAAAATGTTGATAAAAATTTTCTTTATAGGGAAATTTTGATAATATTTTTTTTTTTTAGCAAACTTTCCATAAATTTTCTTTTTATAGAAAAGTTTCGATAAATTTTCATTTAATAGAAGTTTCGATAACTTTTCCTCTTATACGGAATTTTTGAAATTTAAATTTAAATTTTAAATTTTCCTTAATGTTCCTTGTATAGCAAAGTTTCTATGTTTTCCTTTTATAGCTAAGTTTCTATAAATTTTCTTTTTATAGGAATTTTTAACAAATTTTTCTTTATAGGAAAATTTCAATACATTTTTCTTTTTTAGCAAATTTTCATTTAATAGAAAAGTTTCGATAAATTTTCATTTAAGTTTCGATAAATTTTCCTTTCATAAGTATTTTTTGATAAATTTTCCTTTATAGGAAAATATTGATACTTTTTTTTTTAGCAAAGTTTCGATAAATTTTCTTTTTATAGACATTTTTCGATAAATTTTCATTTAATAGAAAAATTTTGATAAATTTTCATTTAATAGTTTCGACAAATTTTCCTTTTATACAAAATATTCGTTAATGTTCCTTTTATAACAAAGTTTCTATAAGTTTTCCTTTAATAGTTAAGTTTTGATAAATTTTCTTGTTATGGCAAAGTTTTTATAAATATTCCTTTAATACAAAATTTTCGTTAAAATCTTCTTTTATACAAAAAATTTCAATAAATTCTTTTTTTATAGCAAACATTCGATTACTTTTCCTTTTATAGCAAACATTCGACAAATTTACCTTTTGCAATAAATTTTCGATAAATTTTTCTTTTATAGCAAAGTTTCGATAATTTTTACTTGTATAGCACCGTTTAGGTAAATTTGTATGTACAATAAAATTGTTTAAAAAATGTATTTTTTATAGAAAATTTTTGATAAATTTTCCTTTTATAGCTAACATTCGAAAAATTTTCTTTTAATAAAAAAATTAAATTTTTCTTTTAATAAATATTCCATTTGTTGCTGGCTTTCGTTAGATATTGCAAGAAAATTTTTGCAAAGTTTTATAAAATTTGTATTTACATTTTTTTATAAAAATTTTCTTATTTGAAATTTTTTATAAACTTTTCTTTATGGCAAATTGTTAATAATAAATTTTATAGAGAATTTTAGGAAAATTAAGGGCTTTATTTTGTAAAACACAAATTTTTCATGTAAATTGTTTTTGTTTTTCAAAAATTTGTATGGAAATTTTTTCAAAGTTAGGTGAAGGGATTTAGGAAATAAGGGGATAAATTTTTAAAATTTGATTTTGTAAACATTTTTGCCAAGAAAATAACCTAAAATATTATAGTAAATTTTTTATGTTTTTTTTTTTTGGTAACAAAAATGGGAGTTTGCATTTTAAAATGTGGAATGTTACTGGAAACATAGAACTTTAACTTATGGACCTGAAATAAACTTTTCCTATCCACTCTAAAGCTGCATCAATTTATTGCATTAAAATAGCATTAAAATAAAATTTACTTTTTCCCACTGGAGTAAACGAAGTAGAAACTAATAATCTGATTTATTTAATAAAAATATTAGTTAGATTCATTTATTTATTTTATATTTTATATAAATATTTTTTGTTAGAAAATTGTCTAAAGAAGTGATTTTCCACCTACTAACCCTCCCTAAAATCTGACTAATAATTTTAATTACGCTCCTGATTTTTTACATGAATATAAACTATAACGACACGCAACTTTTAAAGAAAAAAAAAACAGAATAAGAAAGACACAACTTAAGCAGAATGAAATATTGCAAAACATCATCTTTCTTTCTTTTATTTTCATTTGCCTAGACACATTCTATGGAAGCACAGACAAACCAATGTAGACAGCAAACGATTGACTGATGACTACCAACATAGTAAGAAGTGTGATCAAACTAGAAAAAAAAATTAAATAAAAAAAAAAAAAAGAAAAATATTTCTTTAAAATCTACTTTGTAATCAATGATCGGTGACGGCTTCATACTTTATCAACCAACATACATACAGATGAACTTATGCACTAATACAACTAATAGAAGGAGTAATAAAAATAAAATAGATGTTTTTAAAAAAAAGAAATTTTATTAAAATATTAATAAAATAGAAACCCTTTACATTTCACTTGATTTAAATTTTTGTACGATAAAGAAATCTGCCAAAATTTTTGCAATTTTAAGGCATGTTGTCTTAATTTATTTTCAAACAATTTTTACATTTTAATTTTATTTAACATTGTTAATTGTTTTGATGTACAATATTTCGTCTGTTTTATTTCTTAGTGTAATTTTACATTTTACAATCTTATTGCCGCCAGTTATTTTTAATTTGAAAAATACATAATTTTTTTTGAAAAATTCACCCCATAACTTTCTTAATAGTTTTGCATATGTTTTTGCACAGTTGGTGATTTTATTTTTGGTTTCTGTTGTTGTTTTTGTTTTTGGAAAATATAAAATTTATTATTATTGTTTTTTCCCACACAATTCTTTTTCTATTATTTTTTGCATTTTATATATAAAAATGATCACAATGTTGAAACATTTATTGAAGCACATTTTTAGAAAACTTTTAGTCATTATTCAATTTTGGCTATAATGGAAAATAGAATTTCAATGGAATTGAAAAGCAATTGTAAAATGTTCTTTTTAAAAATATACTTATTATTTTGACCCAAAATTTGTTTTAGGCTTTAGGAGTATAAATAAAATATTTCGAATTTTAAAGATAATTGAAAATATAGGGAAATTGTTAGTGATGAAATTTGAATTAACATAAAGATATAAATTTTTCTAGAGTTTTTAGTAAAATTTAAATTATAAAACTTTTATAGTTTTTAAGAAATCAGCTGCAGATTTATTTATCAAATTTATTTCAAAATTAATAATGACAAAGTTGTCTATAATACATTGTATTGAAAGTAAATAAAACGGTAATACATTTGAAACTTTATCTAAAAAAAATTCATAAAAATATCTTACAAAATTTTACTTTAATTAAGGTACTAAATATTTAAAAAAAAAGTTCCTAAAAGTTTTTAAATAATTTTCTTTTTATTTCTTGCAAATTATATTTACCTCTACGTTTTAATACCTAATAATCAAAATGTGTGTTAATCACCCACCTTGAAAATTTTTTCTAGAAAACATTTCTTTTTTTATATATTTAATTTTTGAAAATCATTATTGAGAGCAATGTTTCATCATAAATTAGAAATCATAAATAATTTTGTAGCTAATTATACAAATAACATGCATAAATTGCTAATTTAACGAAATGAGGTCATAGAAAAAATAAACACAATTTTCATGTTAAATATTTAAATATTTATTAAACATAGAATTTGTTTTTATTTTGCCTTTGAGATTATTTGTTTTTGGCAAAAATTTATATTGATATTTTTACATTATTTAATTGATATTTTAAAATCCTATTGTTATCTACTGAGTAGATCAACTTAGAAACAGATATATTACTTGATTATTTCCTTTCTGATCTTCAAAACTTTTTATAGAACTTTTTGAAGCGGAACAAGTTTAGTACAACTCAGAAAATTTTTAAAGAAATTTCTTTATCCCTACATCATGCACATGTATCTGGCCAGATATTTTATGAATTTAACTGTGATTTAAATATATTTCTAATTTGGCTAGGGGTTTGAGACTCCAAGTACCCTCTACAAATATTGTTAGGTATACATCGTATACGTAGCACATGAATCTAGCCAGATGCACACACATTTCGTATGAAGAGTACTGTACTTTATTGGTATTTTTTTATTTTTTTCTGCGTTTGGTTCTTCCAAATATTGAAACCGAATGAACAACATTCACATCATTACATTTAACTACTAAATTTAATTGAAATGAAATTTATAACAACTATTTTTTGGAAATTAAACACAAAAATAAAATCTTTTTTTGTTTTATTTCCCATAATTTTTTTTTTTTTTTTTCAAAAAATAGAAAATATATGCCTGTCGTGATAACAATGTAATATTATCACTAAAATATCATATTTTTTATATCAATGTACTGATATACATAGCGTATCTGGCCAGATACATGCGCTACGTACGTGATGCACATGTATCTGGCCAGATTATCGGATGGCCAGATACATGCATGATGGAGGGTTAAAAAATAAATTAAAAATTAAATATAAATAAAAAAGAAAAGTTTACACTTTTGGCTTCATTCTCCTTTCATACTGACTGGAAAGTTTTGATGGAGAATAAGATCAGTTCAGCTCACAAAATATACAGAAAAATTTTCTTTTGAGAATTTCCCCAGCCCAGTAGTTTCAAAACACTTTTTTTTTTGCAAATAATTGTATAACTTGCTAATCATTGTATATAGTCCTTGTAAATCTTTACAAAAATATGCTTACATATGTCAGTTACCTTTAATATTAAAAAAATAATAACGAGTGAAGAAGGTATAGTCGGTCAAGCCCGACCATATGATACCATAAACCATTGCCTATGTGTACCAAAATGCGGGAAGGTTCGACTTGTATTAAGTGGAAAATAAAAAAATATTATAACAGAATATTAGGCCGATACTAAGATACTAATATTCACATGTATTTATTCACTTTTTGGTGATTCCCGAAATTGAGTCTTATATGGGAGCTATGGTCAATTATGGACCGATCTTAATGAAAATTTGCACTGTCACTTATACTTATATAAATATTATATATGTCGAAAATTAAATTAAATAAATATTAACATCTTATGCACGTTACAGTGATTTTCGAAAGAGGGTTTATATGGAAGCTATGGCCAATTATGGACCGATCTTCATGAATTTAGCACACGTATTTGGACTTACACAAGCTTTACATAGACAGCCAGCCAGCCAAGCAAACGGACGGATGGACGGACGTACATGGCTAAATCGACTCTAAAAAGTGATTCTGAGTCGAACGGTATACTTTAAGGTGGGTGACATCATCGTGTTAAAATAATGAAATATTCATCTAATGTGTATGTAGTGAACATTATATTAGTTTCTTAACTCATTACATGGCAAGCAAGGTTATTGCTGGGTGTATATTATTAACTGAATAATTCTTTAGCAAGTACTGATTAGGCTAATCGATAACTCGACTTCTTGGAGAAACCGGTTTTCGAATAGTTTACACTTTTTGAAATTTAGGAAAAAAAATCGTTTTTTTAGAAGTTAATATTTCTAACAGAAGAAAAATATATTCATATATCATGAGCTTACCCAATAAGCAAACAAGTTTCGAAAATTCCAACCTTAGAATATTTTGCTGGAAATCAACATGAATTCAAATATTTAAAATAGTTTATACGGGAAATATGATTGAAAAAATTAAAAATATTCAAATAAAATAAATTTGACTGGAATTTAAATTTCCTTTTNNTACAAGTTTAATTCAATGCTTGATACTGGAATCAAGGCTTGAAATACATTTTGTTTCAAACTTGAAAACTAGTAAAAATGCTTATTGGGTATGCAGTATGTGTCTATGGGGTACTTTAAAATTTCATTTTAAATTTAAAATTAGCTTTTTGTTTTTATTGTATTGTATTGAAAGTTCATGTATAGTTTGTTTTTATAATTTTTGAAATTTTGTTATTTTTGTTATTTAATTCCATTGAAAAATATTTTCAAATGTTTCAATTAATGAGTTTTAGAAAACTTTTAAAATAGATTCATTAAGCACCCCATAGACATATACTGCCTTAGCTCATGCAATATGAATGTAGTAGTAAAATTGGGAGACCTTTTCTATGTATGTGACACACGTATAGAAAAGCTTTCTCAATTTTACGAATACATACTTATTGCAGTATATTATGCAGTATATGTCTATGGAATGCTTTATGTTACAGAAAAACAAAAATTATTTTTTAAAATAAAGACGTCTTTAGCTAAAATAGAATTTTAAACTTCAATTGTGGTTAGGCTGAACATGTTTAAAAAATAAATAAAATGTTGGGGTAAAAACCGATTAAAAATATTTAACTTGGGTGTAAAAAAAGTTTTACAACAGATTAAACAAATTTTATTCAGGATAATTATTACTATTTTATAAGCTTAGTCTTAATTAAATTATATAATAGATAAATTAAATTAATTTCAATTTTAACCAAAATTTTATTTTTAAAGCATAAAAAAATCTGACTTTATAAATATTTGAAATAATTATTCGATTTGAATAACAAAATTTAGTATATATTTTGAAAGAAATAGCTTTTTTTAAACCCCGATTTCTTGTGTTAAAAAATTAACGGCCTTTTCGACATTCGAAAAATTTACATTAAAAAAAAGCGAGTGGGAAACCCGATGTAAATACCGTAGTAGTGACATTTGTTAAAAAGAAACCGATTAAACTACCGGTTAGTGAATAGAAACCTAATAAAATAATATTTTGATACAATATTTTTGTCATATAAGTATGTCGGTATTCACACACAGCAATTTTTCTTGCCGCAATTCTGACTTTGTAGACGAGAAAGGTAAAGAGAATAAAAAAATTTCTGAGTTTATAGGAGAGAAAGGCGAAGAGAATACCTCTCTCTCCTATGAACTCAGAATTGCTGGAAGAAAAATTGCAGTGTATGAGCCTGGGCTATGTATTTTAATACGAATAAGTAGTCTTACTTGAATGCCTTATTATCAGGGTATCGAGAACTATTTAGTCGAATTTTATTGCAATAAAAGCTTTTCGAAACTAATTTTTGTACTACACAGAAAAAAATTATTACCATATATTTTTCAATAAACACAGTTGTTTAAATTTGTTTTAAAATTTAATAAATATATTCAAATGAAACTGAAATAAGAATCAAATTTAAAAAAGATTTTATTTCTCATTTAAATTTTTAATTCATTCAATTATCCATTTAATTGATTTAATTATTATTATTATTTTTTTTTTTTTTTTAATTAAAATTTTATTTTATTTTCCATTTTTTACAGTTTTTTAGTAATTAATAGGGTATCCAATTAATCGGGGTTTCAGATTATTCGGTTTATTTGACAAATAATTATTCGAGGTTTTAAGTTTATCGGTTAATAACCGATTAATGTCAAATTATTCGATTAACCGAATTGTTTTAGTAATACATATTAGACATATAAATAATACTATTTATAAAATTTAATCTATTGCAATAGTTACTTAGAGACTTACAGCCTGTTTCTCTATGTCGAACGAAAGCTTTCTTTCGCCTTCTAAGCGAAAGAAAACTGATTTGGGTTTCTCTAACTCACTTCTATGCGAACAATGAGTCGAACGACAAGTCGATATAAATTGGGTTTCTGTATTTCGAACGATAAGAACAAAAATGTCAAAATCAGTCACTTGCTATTTTGCTTTCGACTGGTTGAATTTTTTAAAGAAAATTAGGAAAAATGCTCACAAGGACATTGCAAATGTTCCTTAATCATGTTTGTTATTCATTTTGATGTATTTGGTATCCATAAATGACGATTTTGTGTCTTAAAAACAATAAAAAAAAAATATCAAAAAAATTTTATTTTTTAATTATTTTAATTTTATTTGTTTATTTACTTTGTTGTATATACGTTGAAACAATTTAGTAGTACTTTTAATATTTTTACGAAAAAAAGTTACTCTGAAAGAAAAATAAAACAAAAACAATACGAAAAGACGTAACTCCATGCGAACGAAAGCGTAGGAAATACAGAAACCCAAATTGATTCGAATTCGTTCGACTTGCTTTCGTTCGCTTTGATTTTCGTTCGACATAGAGAAACAGGCTATTAAAGTAAATTAGAGATCTTAATGTAGATAATATAGGGTCTATCTTAATAGATCTATCACCCATTTGTTTCAGAAAATTGGACTTTAGGCATAATACTATAAATGTTATTCGAATTCAAGTTTAATAAATCAGTATTTTTAATATAACTTTTCTTATTTTCTGTGTAAGAATTATATCTTGTTATAAATATAGTGTCATGTTCATAGCCTTATTATCCTTGCAGGATCCAAAGGAAATAATATTGTCACAAGTTCAAGAATTTATAAAATTTTAATCTTTCAATGTCGCATTTTGTTAAATAAAATCTCCTAGTAAAAAAAATATTCAGAGAAGTAAGTAAGAATCTAAACGTGGGATCCAGAAATAGTGCAAAGTCGGATGATTACAATAAATGTTCCATTTTTGATACCTATTTAGTGATAAGAAAGTCATGAATTTATTTAGCACAAGACATTAAGTGTGAAATAATACTTTGGAAGTAAAAATCTATTATATTTATTTTTGCTGGAAATGTCTATTATACAATTCAGAAATGATGTTGACATAAATTTGAATTTAAAATAAAAAATTTATTAAATTATAACTAGATTACGGTTAATCGGTTGTTCGACACAAATTATTCGGTTTATTCGTTATTCGAAAATAGACAGTTTTCAATTATTCGAACAGTTAATCGACCAAAATTAATCGGATAACCGAATGGCGGTTAATCGATTGGATACCCTAATATTTAAACATCAGCAACAAAAACTTAAAAGTCGCCATTTAGGGCTCAAAGTGATATGGCTGCAGCAAAGGGGCAAGGTAAACCCTAGTTTCAATAATTTTTACTTAATTAGAAAATCATTTTAAAATATAATTTTTATTGACTTTTTCATTACAATTTCAAAATATTTTTTAATAATTAACTAGATTTTAAATTAAGTAACTTTGTGTAAAACCCTTTCAATTTCATAAATAAAATATTTTAATTTCAAATTGTCTATTTTTTGTTTATATTATATATTTTTATTATTTTGCAAATAAATACGCATATCGTCAACAATTTTA
>MINK01188344.1:0-10285 GCA_001735545.1 Phormia regina
TCTTTATAATTTTCTTTAACTTGTTTATTTTGCTTCAAAGATCTAGCCGGCGCGTAACAATACATACATACATACATACATACATACATACATACATACATACATACATACATACATACATACATAGCCGTGGATCCGCTCCTGTACATATGTATGTATTTCAAAAGTAATTAACAAAATTTTATTAAAAAGAAGTATTGCAAGAGATTGTGCAATCCGCTTGTTGAGTTGCAATTACATGCAGTGTTGTCAGAAGTAGAGGAAACAAATTTTTTTAGTTTTCTTTAAAATTTTCGTACTTTTTTAAAAGATTTCTTTTCTGAAATAAACTCCTATATTAAATATACAATATTAATAAAGAAAACAAGTAAAAGTGAATCATCATAAGCAATTTAATTTTCTAAAAACCTAATAGTGGAAGAAGATCGCTATTTCGCTCGGAAAAATCTTAATTATTTGATTTGATTTTCAGATATTTCATTATTAATGAAGCGGTATGAACGCGACGAATTAAAAATCAGACGATAAATTTAAAGATATATAAATTTCAATTGTTAAATTTTTATACCTCGATAATTAGTAGTTTTATAGAAGAAGATATGTATCCATTACGGAATGGCAGTTTTTATTTTCAAGCATTTTTTTTTATTAACTTCGTAATTAAAAAGAGAAGGGACATTTTTTTCTATTCGTAGGGAAAAATTTGATTTTTTTTTTTTTTCATCAGGTGTAGGTATTTTGAAAGATATCTACTGGCAACACTGATTGCATGTTCCAGCAACATATCGATCAAGGGCTCCCAAAAAAATAGCATTTTAAAATTGTAATATTTTAGGACATATGACATGATAACACACCTTATTAATCCCTGAAGCCCTGAATATATACACAAAATACAAATTAAGAATAATCAAGTAAAGAGGTGAAACATGTTTAAAACATCTATACTAAGATATATTGATAACGAGTTACTAACTTTTTATGCTTTTGGTTAAATTTTATCCTTTATTTGCAATAAAAAAATATGGGCCGGAAATTCCAAAATGTTATCTGTGAAATTGAAGGGTTACATATAACAATAATATTTAATGAGACCTTTTCAATCTTGCTCTAAAATATAATTTACGGTGGAATATCTCCAAAATATTCAAACTTTAATAGAACAGTATTTAAAATGAAATCGCTAATAATTTTACTAAAATTTTAATTTCGCGAAAATGAAAACTGCTATATTTGATTTATTATTTATTTTTTTTAATTGTAAATAGAATAAAAAAAAAAAAACAGCGTAATTTCAAAAACTTTATGATTCCAAATCACCCTTATTTCGGAATAGGGGGATATATAATAAAATTCATAATTAGTGAAAATAAAAAGTTATTATTTAAGATGTGAATAAAATAACTTTTACGAAATATGTTGCAATATATAGTGCAAAATCTTCAATTTCACAATGCAATCAAATTGTATCCGAATGGAATGAGAACCGTACCGCATAACCAGAGTTTCATTGTGTAATTATTTATTTATTTATTTATTTATATATTATTTGCCAAGGACAATTTTACAAATTTCTTTATTAATGAAAATAATAAATCAAATTTAAATTTTTTTAAGTCTTCTTGACTTTTGCTTCATATAGAATAAAGTTTTAGTATTTAAAAAATTGTTCTTAAATATTATGAACTAAAATCAATGAAACTAAATTCTTATATTTATGTACAAACTTTTTTTTTTTTAATTTATTTGTTGTTTTTCATATAAATTTTCGAAAAATACTTAAAAATAAAATATCATTCTCCTTATTGTATTTCTGAGAGATACATTGTGACTTTCATATAAAGTGCTATTTATTATTCTTTCCGCTTTGTAATGGAAATATTTATTTTTCATAAAATTTAATATAATATAATAACTACAGATACATACAAACCTTTTATTTTTATACCTATACCTATTAATGGTATGATTTTTTTATTAAAAATTTTGAAAACACAATTTAAATAAGGGGTTTTTAAAAAAAATATATACATATATTTTTTTTTTTTTAATTTTGATCGTTGTTTTAAAGATTTTTTAGCAGAAAAAAGCAAACGAAATAATTTAAATAATAAGACTTAAAAATAAAAGCATAAATATGTTGGATTAACTTAAATATTAGAATACAATACATGAATACAAACAATGAAATCGTAGATTTTTTGAAATCCTTTAAAAAAATAGAATATTTTATTAAAAATTAAAAGAAACAATAAGGCTTTTAATACAGATACATAAGAAAATTTAATTTTATATTCCTGAATTATAAATTGTTTATTACTTAATCATTTTTAAAGTTTCTTTCATATACATATAAATATTTTAAATTTGGCAAATAACAGTAGAAAAAGTAAATATTTATTTTGGTATAAAATTACCAAATTTCCACGAAATAAAAATATTAAACTTAAAATTAATTTTAAGCACAATGCAATAAGATTTCTAAAAAAACAAACATTAATTATAATAAGTGATTTTCAAGCCATTGTAAAAATAGCCTAAGCAGAGCTCTTATTATAATATATAATTCAAATTACCATCTTGCATATGCTTTTAAATTTATATTGAAGGTGAACGTTTTCTAATTTAAGACATTAGTTAGATAAACCGAGCTTCAATTCAACAGCTAATGAATTTCATTAGAAACACTACAAATTTATATAAATTTTACTAATTTATCTACATTTCTTTAGTGCATTATAAGGGTTATTTTCTTTCAAAATGCGTATAATTCTACTTCATAAATTATAATGTTTTAACATTACGACGAAAAGAAAGACGGCCGTTTTCAGCCAGTTCTTCTGTACTGAAATCCTCGTCACGATTATACTGAAAATAAAAAAAAAAAAATTAATAAAAAAGTACATTAAATAATCTTCTGTACTTACTTTGCAAAAATGTTGTTGTAACAATTCTAAAGCCGTCAAACGATCCTTAGGATCATGTTGCAGACAATGATCGATAAAATCATGACCTTCTTGTGATAAAGTTTCAGGTGCTTCGGGCTTTTCACCCATGCCAACTTTAAACATAATTTGGAAATTTGAATCGAATTGAGCCCAGGGACGCTGTTAGGGAGAGACATTTTTATTGAAATTAGTTATAAAAATATTTAAAATGATTTTAAAATAATTTAAAATACCTTTCCTGACGCCATTTCGACAACAACACAACCCACAGACCAAATATCAGCTGCACGACCATGACCATCACTATTAGTTTTGGTAAAGACTTCGGGGGCCATGTAAGCTAGAAATAGAAAATATTTAAAAATTTTAGGATATTAAAATAAGAGTTTTCGATCAATTTTCCTTTAAAAGAAAATGTTTAAGAAATTTTATATTTACAGAAAATTTTCGATACTGTCTTTTTATGGAAAATTTGCGAAATTTTTTCTCTTTATATGAAATTTGCGAAAATATATTGAATATACTTTTTATATTAAGAATAATAATTATGTTTTACTAATAATATGGATTATAATGTAATAATATAAATTTTTCTAAATGGAAAACTTGTGATACATTTTCTCTCCTTTTTCTTTTATAACAAATTTACAATAAATTTTCTCTATAGAAAATTATCCATAAGTTTTCTCCATAATTTCTCTCTTCATAGAAAATTTCCTATAAATTTCTTTATATAAAAATGACCAATATACCTTGTGTACCCACATAACCCAGCAACTCGCCCGGAACAGTAGTATGAGCTTGTATCTTAACAGCTGAACCAAAATCACCCAACTTCAAGCTATTACCTCCAGCCACTAAAAATATATTTGCGGTCTTTATATCCCTATGCACAATGCCATGTTTATGCAATTCAGCCACTCCGCACAATAGCTGTGCGGTAAATCGTCTCGTAAGACCTTCAGGCAAACCACCGGTAAGCTCTACCAATGACTCGAGAGTACCCTCCGAACAAAGTTCCATAAAAATTAACAATTCCTCACGATGAACTTCGATGCCATAGTAACGTACTAAATTCTCATGTTTAATTCCCTCTAGAATTTTTAATTCCTCCGCAACATTCTTCAAAATCCTCGTCTCTCCCGGGTGTATGGCAATTTCTTTCATGGCCATCAATTCGCCTGTATTATTATTGACCGCTGTGTAGACTTTACCAAAACGTCCTTGGCCAATTTTAATGCCACGGTGCCAGCGGAAATTAACACTACGGGCACGTATTTGTACTTTATCACAGGTATTTAGAGCTTTAATATGACCTATAAGATTGCGTTCTCTTAGACGTTCATCCAAATCTAAGTCCAGACGATTGACAGCATCACGTATGCGTATTTGTCTTAGGGCTAAGCAGGCATCTGTGTTGACATTCGAGCCAACTTGTGTTGTTTGTGTTGTGCTGGCATTTGGGGCTTTAACATTTAGTTTTGGTACTAGTAAACGTAAATCTTCGGTCGTATTACTACTGTCGCCACCAATAGCTTTAGCGTGGTCAGCGGAATCTAAAGATTCTGTCCGTTGGTAAATTTCATCTTTATGGCTGAATTGAGGATGTAAAAATTTATTATACTGTGGAGATTGTTGATTCGTCTGATTGACTATTATGCCTGCAGACATAGGGGATCGTGTGGGTGTTCGTGAACGACTTGTAGCCGGTGATGTAGCTTTTCTAGTTCTGGGCGATGTCTTTTTACGGGTAATTTTTTCTGGTTCAGATGTTATGCCTATGACATGTGATATACAACAGTCCATTTTCTTTTTAAGATTTTCAAATTCTGCCTCATCTAAATGTCGTGTGATTTGTGGATCACAGGCTAATATTAAAAATTCAAGACCCTGAGAAGCCCAACGGGGACGCATACCGCGGCCACGTTCACATCGTTCCGTTACAAATTGCATCCACATTTTGGCAAATGTTACAATACCCAAAGCCATATCAGTTTCGCAATCCAAATTTTTATGACCCATAATTCGGTGCTCAAAGAGGCGAATAACGTCTTTGTGGTATTCGAAACCGAATTTATAACCTTGATGTAAAATTTCACGCGTACGTGATAAAACAGCCTGGCGATCTTGTTCCTAAAAGGTTAAAGAAAAATTAAACATGAAAATTATATATATATATAATTTTTTTTTTATTAATTAACATTTTAGGAACTTACATCTAAATCCATAACATATGCGGGCGAACATCTTTCCTGTACTCTTTCTATGATTTTTATCAATTTATTTCTAACATCTAATATATCCTTTTGCAGTAATTTAAACGACATTTTTGTCTCATCACATACAAAATCGTCTGGATGACCAGCATCCACATCGTGTTCAAAATGTTCTCGATGAAAATCTGCCGACTCAACGTCGCGACAAAATGTTTTGGCAAAAAATAATACTTTCACAGAACATTCCCTTTCAACAGTAAACAGCGATTGCGTTTCCCTACAAATGGTTAAAACTTGCCACTTCAGTTCAGTCTCGGCATTTTGAGCAGTACCATCAATTTGTATATCCAATTCCTGGGACCTACTGACCAAACGCTCAGATATACCTTTCAAAAGATTACGTATAATGTTACAGAATTTTTTGGCGGCCAAAGTGTGCATTCCGGTTATCATGGGCGATATTAGTTTAGTAAACATCCATTCCTTTTCCAAAGCCGACTTTTGATTCGATTCCGGACAAGCCACCAAAACTAATTGATCAATATAGTCCAAATACAATTCGAATACTTTGCGCACAGTGTCATCATATTGGTTCAAGATACCCATATAGCGTTCCAATTCTTTTTCGTTCTCCACCAAAGCAGTGGTTATATGTCTTTGATATCGCTCGCGATGTGTTAAGGCCAGCGTCAGACCTTCACGAAATTCCTTCATAAGTTGTTCCAAACTAAGAGGATTGGGTTTGGGTGGTCTAGTTTCTAAACGCATACGTAAAAATTCATGCATAAACTGTAAAGGGACACCGCTTAGAAATACAAATGTTGGAATGTAAGTAGGCAAGTTTATGGATTTGTATTCCTCACTCCAGTAGCCATAGCGCCTCAGTTCCTCGATTTGTTCGCGACTAATGTCCGGTTCTAAGCGTGGAAAATCCTCTTCAATTTTTTCAGTCTCAAAATCATAATCCTCAGTGCCGGGTTTTTCCAACGAAATCTGGGCCTTGCACATCACCACATTGTGTAGTTTATGCAGGAAACCCAATGATTTGGCTAAACCTCTGGATTTAAGTACATTCTCAATGAATTTACGATACAAAGCCGAAGATTGTTCGGGATTTGTCCCACTACCGTTGCGTAAAGGTTCAACGCTGAATATGTTAATGTCGTGCATGGATGTCTTACGCAAAGGTGCCGAAGATTGATTACAGCCCAAACCCTCGGACATTTGACTTATTTCAGTTGAAGATGAACTATACAAAAAGATAAAAAATAAAAATAAGTTCAACTAAAATAATATCAACTAAATTTTGTGTTTTCTAACGTACTCATTACTACTGGTGGTATCTCCAGGTGGATGGGCCACATCATTAAGTAAAAATTGTACTTTATGACTAGTTTGTCCTGAGAGTTTTCTATGCGATGTAGTTGAAGACTTTGAAGAATCTATAGAATTCATACCGGAATCATCATATTCCAAACCAGATGCTGTAGAATTACCACTACTGGTTTCTGTGCCTGCCGTATAAGAAGTTTGTACAGGCCACGAAAACCGTTCACCTTGGAGACGAGCTAAAATTTTACCCAATATAGTTAACTTCAATTTAGCCTGTTTGGTAATGTTATACCATAGGCACATGGTTTTAATACGACCCACAAACGATTCACTTTTGTAGATAGGGTGAAATGCACCCATGGCTTGTGACGATGGATATAAAGCCTCAGCGGCTTCTAGGCGTGTTAATAGCTCTTCCACTTCTTTCATGGCAATTTCTTGCTGATCAACACAATCTTTACAGTAAAGAGACAAACAACCAGTGCAGTTCGTCTGTGGCTGAGGCGCTAAAAAAGAGTATTTTTGAAAATTTCATAATATATTTAAAACTATGTATATTACTTACAGCTGGCATTACCGTCCGAACTCAAACCACTATCCGTGCTGAGATCACTTTCTTGACGCTGATAACGCGGCTGAAATTTATAGTTAATGATTTGGGTCAAAAGATCCGAAACATCCTTACGGGCAGCAAATAAATATTTATCCTGTTGCTCGGGTGTACGATCAGCTTGCCAGGCTTGTAGCTCTAACCATATAAGATCCTTAACTTCTGTCTGCCAAGTGTGTTCCTCATGAGAAAGCTAAAGAAATCAATAATCAATTATTTATTACTAAAAATATTTTACTATTTTTAATTTGCTTACCTTAGCATCCTGTCTATCAACACTGCCCAATTTGATAAGATTGGCAAAAGTTTCATGAAACTCTTTGCGTTTCTTAAAACCGGGTGTACACTGAAAACCTATCTGCAATTGATTGGCAAAAGCCAATGGAGGCGCTGAAGAACGACAACCAATGGGTCGTGAAGAAACACTCATATAACGATTACTTGATTCAACCACCTTGGGCTGTTGAAATCTTAGCTGCACATCTGTATTAAGTGGAGGACACTTATCCAAAGATTCTGCTTTATACACATTTTCCGAGAATGTATTCACACGACTATTATAACTAGCCAAGGCGGCACTGGACGTTATTGCAGCTAAAGAATTTTTCAATTCACGTTCGGACTCACGCAATAAGGCTTGGGCACGTTTATCTGCACGCTTAGCAATACCACTGTCCTCATTGACAAACATTTCATTGAGTAAAGCACAATCCATGGTATTGCGACGCAACACACGACAACGTGCCATACGTGACATACCTTTTTTGGACGTTGCTGGTGATTCAGTACATCTAAGAATATAAAAATTTAAAAATGCCATTGAACTATTGCTTTCTAAAAATGTACATACATACATATATATTGTAGTATTTTGTTTAAATATTAATTCTTTAACTTACGCTCCTACAGATGCTACAGCCTGTGCCCTTTGCTTTCTCTCCCAGTCTCTGGTTTTATTTTTCAAACGTGTTCGTGGCGGTGTTGTGCCATATTCCTCAAAACGTGCCGCCAGCAAATCGTCTGGATGAGCTGAGGCAAAATCTTCATCAACCGTAGCATTGCGGTAATTAATCGGTTTTGAGGGTGTTTGTTTAATGCGAATTTCAACTCTGTTTTAGGAAGAGAACAAATAAACGACAAATTTATTTTTGTTACCAATAAAAAAAAAGTTGAAATAATAATTATAGACAAAAAAAAAAAAAAAAAACCCCCNNAAAAAAAAAAAAAAAAACTCCCCTTTTTATGGGGACGTATGTATATAATACATTTTAATTTCTTCTAAATTTATATTATGTGCTTATAGACATGTGTGATTTTGCACTTTTTATCTAAATTTTTTGTTTATAATTTACAGATATAACATATCTGTAATATATATTTTTTGATTATCTCTAGATGTACAATATACGAATTGTTTCAATGACTTTTATTGTTTTTAATTACATTTACATATTTTAAAAGGAACGTAGAATTATTAAGTATACATTTTTATAGTAGAGTAAGTACTGTGCAGAACATAACTTACAAAAGCAGATTTATTTTTAAAATATTCATTTTACAACAAAACTAATTTTAAAAAAATGTTAAAATTAAAAAAACTTTTGAGTTTGTAGGAGTTCTTGTAAAGTTGTTGTTTGTTATTAAATATCAAAATTCATTATTATTATTATTTTTTTCATATTACATATTTTATGAATCTTTAAGAAGATTCTTTAATGTATTCTTTGACGATATAAAATCATATCTTATAATGAAAAAAATAAAAAAAAAATCGGAAACAAAGTTTTCAAAATTTTCGAAATAGGTTAAAATTTTTTAACGCCATTTTGACTCGGACGTGTCATTTATTAAACTACAAGAATAGTTACGCGATATTTTACGCTAATGACCTGAAATTTATGAATTCTTAGTTATTTTGTAACATTTATTAAAATCTTACGCAATACTTTAAAAATTGTTTTTTCAAGAATTTCGAAATTGGATTAACAAAAGCTCAAAATGTACTGCTCACTGATAAGCATTGGTCGATAAAAAATTATTCTTCAAAGATTAATAGTAGAACGAATTTTGATGTGCTAAACATGAATCTGATTTCGGTTTTTTCCAAATTGTATCCCCCTTCCTTGAACTAAAATAGGTGTACTAGATGAAATTTAAGCTCAACAAGAATCTGCTTTCACTCTTTCCTATCACGTACTGATGTTTTGACCGACATATATACAAAGAAACTTGAGAATGGTTTGTAACCGAATTAGATTAATATACCAAAAAATTAATATACCAAAAAAAATTGAACAAACCGTTCTCGATTTATTCAGGTGTGACCATCTAATGATGTTGTCACAATAGTCATGTCCATTAAAGAAAATCAATTTGTGATAAAAAGAAGTGAAAACAGATTTTTATTTAGCACGATCATGATCAAAATAGAAAATATTTTTGTCCACCAGTGAATCTCAACTTATTTGAACGAAATTTGTGCCTCAATTTTGAAGTTAACGTGACTTATTTTACCAGCTTTGAGATAAAGATCTATTGGTTGGATATTGGAACGATTTAAAACCAATTTTATTCCACAATGGTATAAATCGTCATACTATTCTCGATTACTAGTGAAATATACTAGAGTAATCGTTTTATTCAGCATGAAATATAAGACATGTCTATACAAAAAATCTCATACTTATGGAAAAACACAGCAGATTGATATTTACCAAGTCGAATTGCATAATATTATGCAAAGACTTTGCTTTCCTGGTAAGCTAGCAGGTATAATTGGAAATAAAAATAAACTACTTATTTTTTGTCTCAATAACTAGTTATTTTTGTTCGAATTGTCCATGAATTCTAGTAGTTATTTTTAGATTCTAGTGATACTAAAAAATATGTACCTAAACAAAAATAAAAAAAACGAAAAAATTTGTCGCCAATGAGTATTGAACTAGGGACCCTATTAAACTAGTCGTTTTTAATGACTAACGTCTTACTCAGTACACCATCTCTCACTTAATATTTAATGCTAAAAATACTTGTTTAGCAATAAAATATTTAGTTTTAAAACATTTTGTAAAAAAAAACAAATAGCATCAGAATTGGGTTCGGTTTCTGGTTGCCTAATCCTGGCTACAGACAACTGGATCCATGTGAATGTAACTTACTCTACATTGTACTTGTGATAT
>MINK01188345.1:2259-13173 GCA_001735545.1 Phormia regina
CATAATACCCCAACCACCTTTGGTGGTGTAGGGTATAATTAATAAATATTACAAATTTCGTAATTGAAGTACATTTTTACTTTTTCTGTATTAAAAATAAAGAATAACGAAAAATACCTAATTTCTTTATCAAAGTGTCCAAAATCTTAATCCCTCATTCAAAGAATGACTTCTGTAATTGAATTTTCATCACTCTGTATTTTTAAAAGGCCTCCATTGGATAATACCTTTTAGCTGTTTTAAGACACTAGCAGAATGGAATACGTTTCCTTGAAACCTAAACATAAATATTGCCACGTTTATGAAAAACACTAAAATCTTATACAAATTTTTGTGAAATCCCAAATTCAAATCAAAATTAACCGTTACAATGACCACTTTTTAAAGCGAAATAGAAATGATGAATTTGTTTACTTAACTATGCACAGGCTGTATGCATATTTAAACGTCTAATGGTCCTTTAAAACATAACTTTTATTTATTATTTTTTTATTATTAATTTTACAAACAAAATTGCAATTCATATCGACTGTACTTATTTACACCATACTTTTTTTACACTCCCTATTTGTAACAAGATTTTGATATTAAAAGGTAACATATTCCAGTTCCCAATAAAAATTGTTGCTTGGAGATGTGATAAAAAAAATTACATTACTAATTACGACTACAAGATCATTATATTGTCATCTAGCCGCAATCAAAATTAAAAGTGTATTTAGGATTTAACTACACAATGTTCTACACATTTCATATCTACAGACATGCATATGTACATGTGAACGATTTAAGTGAGTGTACAGGATTTTGGGAAATGAAATGTACGCAGGGGAAATCTTTTCAAAATCGTTTTTAAACACTTTTAACACTCGCCACACACACACATAAAAACATAAGCACTTTCATGGACAGCTGGTCTTTTCAGCATTTTTATTTTGACACATACACACACACAAATATACATATATACATATATGTACGTACAACCTACATTGAAGTATAAAAACTTAAAAAAGAGGGGTAGATTGTTATAGATCAGGGTTGGTACGAAAGGTACTTTGTATTTTAAATTTTCATACAAAAGCATTTTAAAATCTATGTTTTATTATGATGCTTACTGTAGTTTTTGGTAATTGACTTTTATTTTCATTATTATAGTATTTTAATGACATTTTTTAAAGAATTCTAATTTTGAAATGTGAATCAAAATCAAAAAATATGTCAATATTGGTACTAATACCTAGGAAAAAGTACGTACTTATTTTAAAATATCTCAGGTACCTTTTATACTTTTTCATTTCTCATTCCCCGTAAGTCTGTCTGACTGTGAGTTTTCATTTCTTTTACCTCGAAGCATACAAAACACAACAACACTTAATGAAAAACGTATACAAAAGGTTCACCTCTGTTGCTGGTTGCCTAGACAGGCCAAACGGGATTACAAACATAACAAACAACAACATAAAAATTTCAATAGCAAAAAATAAAACTCGGGGTTGAGAACTAAACGCAATCACGTCTGACAATGGAATCAGTTTAATTTTGTTTCGAAACAGCGTATGACGATGGCAGTTAAGGATTTTTGAAAAATGAACAAAATTTAAAAACATAAACTGAAAAATGTGAAAATATTCAAGTGATAAAAAGAATGTGTTGTAATGAAAATAAAAAAAAATAAAAAATTATAGTAACTAAAATCAAAATAACCCCTTAAAATAAAATATGTGGATAAGAATGGATTTTCCCATTTAAAACATTTTCTCAAGATTGTTGAAAAGAAAATCTATAAAACAAAAATAAAAATAAAAAAAGAAACAAAACGAAATTAACCCCTTTTACAAAATGGAAAGACGTAAAGCTAATCGATGTTCATATAATAAACTTGCCAGTAAAGATCCGCGTACGGTCAGTGTTACAAGTTTACGACGATCACGTTCTATGCGCGCCTCTTTTCGTATGCTCAAAGGCAAACTTAATCAAGCGAATTTAACAACATCTCCTTTTAAATTCAATACTCCTTTACATAAACGAACTAAAAACTATGAAAAATTCCCTAGTGATGAAGAAAGGGAATCGGAATTAAAAGACATTGAAGAAACTCGTAAAACTAGTGAAAAATTATTTAAACTAACAAATTCACCAATTGGAATAGCAAAAATGCATGATTTTCTAAACTGTGATAACAGACAAATTGAGGACTTAATGTCCGCCTTACCCATGAGAGATGTACCACGTAAAGCTTGTAAATTGTTACAAATACCAGAAACTTATTGTCGTAAATATTTAAATGAACTACAAAACGAACAAAAATCAAAACCACAAAATCAACAATATATATCTCCTACATCCTGGCATATTAAGGACTCACAAGATGATATGGACAATATTTATTATGTCCAAAGTAATAATCGTAAAAATCACATTTATGAGGATTTATCTAAAAGTGTTGGCCAAGGAATTTATGGTACAACACGTTTGAGAACAGCTACAATACGTAAACCAATGCCGTACCTGAATAGTAGTAGGTGTTTTTTTTACTCTCTTTTTAATTTATTATCTCTTTCACACTTAGTGTTTACTTGTTTTTTTTATTTTTATTTTTTTGTTTACTAAAACCTACTGCTCATATCCTTTATGATGTGTTACACTCATACTAAACTATGTTTGTGTGCGTATATTTGTATTAAACAGTTTCTTACGGTAAATTTTATTGGGATTTTCCTTTTAAACGTTTTTTTTTATGTTAACATTTTGTTGTTATTGTTATTATACGATTTTTAGTAGGTGCTTGTGAGAATTAATATTAAACTAAAGGTTTCTACTTTCTTGTATAATAAAAAAAAGAAAAAACATCTTAAGGATGAGATTTTTGGGTAAAACATGTTAGAGGGATTAATATCGTTAAAAGGAAAATTAGTTTTTAAATATGTATAAAATTTGACAAACCTGCTTAAAATAGTATAGTTAATGTTATTAAGTAAACAATTGTCAGGTAGTTTAATGGTCTTGAATAGTGATTAGGGAAATAGGAAGATGGCTTTAGTTGGGAATTGAAAAAAATAAATAAAATTTAGATAGATTATATATTGACATTATATTGTACTTGAATTAAGATTTAAAAAGGTTTTTCATGTTTTTTTCAAAATGTTTAAAATGCTAGGAAAAATTATTATAACAAAAGAGAATCTTCATCAGTGTTAAGTGAAAAGCTGATTTTGAAAGATTTTCATATGAAAAATTAATATCGGATCAAGTAATTAATCAATATTATCCTCACTATAATAATTTTGCGAAGGACGTCCTATCTCAGACAATGTACATAGGAGTAAAATGTGTGTTGTGATTAACTCAATTTTGAAATTTTAATTTGTGTAATAAAGTTAAATATTGAATAAAAATAGACAAAATTATAAGTCTATATCAATTAAAATCTTCAAGCTAGATTGTGTCGTTTTCTTTTACAGAGCAGTTAAATTTGATTTCTTTTTACATTTTTGAAAAATATTAAAAAATTTCCCTAAATTTTCAGTGTATTTATTGCTTGACTGGTTAAATTTACCTAAAACTTCTCATAGGCTTACACAGTCACAAATTATGTTTAGGAAGAGGATCGTACATTCTTTTCAGGATCGAAGTTATGGGGTTTCAAATTAGGGTACTTATTATATAAAAATGTTTAACCATTAGCGAAGTTTTCTGGCCCTATTTCAAGGCTTATTATATAATCTTAAAGCTCCTGTTATACATTTATAGTCCTATATTTTCATACTACTTTAGTATTTTGTTAAAGATCAAAATCTATCTAAAATTTGAAATCAATAGTGAGTTCGAAAATAAACGATTTTGAATTAGAAAAAAGTAACAAACAGAAAAGAAGAAAAAATGTTAAATCTATAAATACTTTTTTAATTTTTGATTAATGTGAATACCATACGAAAATATTAAAATATAGATATCACTTTTACCTGATTTAAGCCCCATTTTCGATTCATTTAAATTTAATACATAAAAAGACGGACATTCATAGGTATTCTATAAACAAATTTTTGTTTTTCTTTATTTTTCTTTTAAAAGAAATTTTAAGAGTGATCATTTACATAACCATTTTAAAAATACATTTTTCACTTAATAATAAATAAATAAATTCGTTAAATTGTCGCGCTCCAATTAATCCCAGAAACCTCATCTAACCTTCCTGCATTTACATCTGAATCTATACGGATCTCCTCTAATTACTTATTTAATTTTGATCTGATTCTTAAAATTTAGTACTCAGCTATAATAAAGGAAACTAAATATTAAAATTTCTCTTTGCTAAAATATCTCCCTATAAAAAAAAAACAAACGAAATTTAAATCCATTATTCCTATATATTCATTATCACTAGAACATAAACAATAAACAATGTCCTCTAATCATAAAATCATACTCGAAATTTTATACTCTACTCTCTACCATTACAATCATTATACCACTGTACCAAATTTTATAATAAAAAATAAATCTGCAACTATATTTATCCCCCATTTTAATACTTTTCAATCCAAAAAAAAAAAACAATTTTGAAATAAATCTTACAGGTGCTATTGTAATAATGAAACAAAATCGCCTACAAAGACTTTACTACCCATAAGCAGTTGTTGTTTACGATCGCCGGGTGCCCTTATAAGACAAAAATCATTTCATACTCTATCTGAATTGGCAAAATTCTGTCAAAATAAAAATGCACAACCCAATAAATATAATGATGCAAAGGATGGTAAGACAAATAACTTGATGACCCACTTATCTGAAACACATACTACATATATAAATATAAAAATAACTAAAGACGCTTTATTAAGAATATAAATATGCAACATGTAAATTTAAAAGAATCAACAACAACAACATTATATTCTCATACAATTTTTAACACCCTGTGCAAACTGACCCTCATGCAATAAATACAACTAATTAAATGGATGTGGGCGTTATATTATAAGAAAAAACGATCATGTCACTATCACTACATACATACATATATATGTATACATTTTTTATTGTTTAACCATATTCAGAATACAATACATAATTAAAAGAAACATACAAAAATGTTTATTGAATTATACATTTTTAATTTCACCCATCAATTAAAGATTCCATCATTTACTCGCATAGTGGTAAAATAATATTAGCACCATTTTTGTTTTTAAAAATTCTAATTTTAGGGATTATTTATGGACACTAAACAGTTTTATTTAAATTTATTATTTCTTTTTTTTTAAATATGTTACAACACAAATTTTAAAAGACCAAGAAGCGATAGATACAAAATTAAATAGATATTTATGATTTTGATGTAAAATATATTAATGTATCCAGCAAAAACTTGGTAATGGTGTATAGTAATAGATGAAATTACTTTGTAATGACAACAAGATACTGCTTTCATTACATAGAAGTTGTAAAGTAACATCTTATTCATAAATGACGTTTTTAAATTAAAAAGTACAAAATCTTTGTTCGTTTATAATAAAATAAAAACAACAAACATTTTTCTTATCCTGGCATTTCATTAGTTATTTGTTGCCTAAAATGTAACGAGCTCCTATTGTTCTACTGATTTTAATTGTCTCCTAATGTCATTATCGTGTTAAAATAATGAATGCTAATGTATGAGTAATAGTGAAGCTGCATTATATTAGTTTCTTAACTCATTACATGAATACCAAAGTTTTTGCTGGCTACTAAATGAAATAAATTTTAATGGAAATTAAAAAAATGGTGGCTTACTAAAATTAATCTTTTAAAATAGTGTTGTTATTTGGTTAAGGGCTTTTTAATTTTATTTTATTTAATTTTTTTTTTTACAGTTTTAATTTTTATTATAATTATTATTTTTAATTATTTATAATTTTATTTGATTTTTTTCGTTTTTTTTCCTTCACCTAACAAAGATAATGTACTACCAAGTACTTTAAGTCCTAATAAAAGTGCAACATTGCGATCAGATCGCTCATCATATAGTTGTAAACACTCCAAAAACAATAACAACAGTAATTACAATACCATTAGCACTATACACCATGATGATATTGATGATGCTGATTCAGTTATATTAAGAAAACCACCTTCATCATCATTAACGAATACAATTTCATCAACTAATTCAGCAACAACAACATCATCAAATGCTTCGGCAACAACAACAATAAATCATCAACATCAAATAAATTTACTACAACAATACAATGCAAGACATTTCAATAGTTTAGATAACAATCACTATCAAGAACAACTGCAACGGCATCAATATCATCATCATAATCATCAGCATCAGCAGCAAGAACCATTTAATGAACGTGAGAATGCAACATTTCGTTGGTCTGAACAATTGACACAAAATGTTGTATCAGTTGCAAAAATACGTTCGGCCATTTCGTGTACTTCACAAGATTTAAAAGAAATGGAATTTTTATTACCACAACGGCAACACCAACACCAGCACCAACATCAGCATCAACATCAACACCAGCATCAACATCAATATCAACATCGACAACAGCAACCAACAGACCATCAAAATAATCTTAAATTACTACCACCACCTCCACCTATACAGGCAACATCAACACTATCAATATCATCCTCATCTTCTGTGTCGAGCAATAATAGCAGTAGCAGCAAAATGTTGGCGGAAAATATGAAATCAAACTCTTCTACATCCGCCTCAAGTAACAATAATAGTTTAAGTATATCACGTCATTCGAATTCGCACAAAAATCATCATTCACACCAACACACAGAGGGTATGGATGGCGGCAGCAGTAGTAGTGGAACAGGGGTGGATGAAAATCATGCCGATAATAATCAAAATTTAGCTATTTATCGTCAACCGGCCAGTGTTCGGACCACAAAGGGTGGAAATACACCACATCGTTCGAAAATGTCGAAAAAACAATTGAAATTGGCTCAGGCCCAATTGGACAAGTTGACACAGTGTAATCTTCATTTGCATGGTAATAATGAAACCAAAATAAATGTTTCCATTATATCTATACCCTACACTAGAAAAGGTGGTTTGGGTGTTATTTTTTTTTTCTTTTTTTGTGAAAACAAAATTTCAGTTTGAGTGAAAAATAGACAGGACTTTGAAGGAGTCTAATGTATTTTATTTAAGAAAATTAAAAATTAAGTAATTAAAGGAAGGGGAATTTCTTAAAAAATATATATTTAATTAGATTTTTATAAGAATAAATAACAGTACAAAATTCAATAAATGTCGGTTCATAATTGACCATAGCTCCCACATATGACCCAATTTCGGGAATCACCCAAAAGTTCATAAATACTTGTGAATCTTTATATCAAAGTAATATTCCGTATTAGTTTTTTATTTTACATTTAATACAAGTATAGGTCCAGAAATTGCCCCTTCCCGAATTTTGGTACACACGGGCAATGATGTAGGACTTGGCCATATGTATTGTATGCAGGCTTCGGATGTGTGTGCTGACACAATCAGATGATCTTTTAGGATGCACTGTTTGTTATGGAGTTGATTACATTTGGTCAGCAGCAGTTTGCAATGCCATTTTATTTAGCCCCATTTCTAAGTTCACAGGGCTAGTTTTCAGATTAAGAGCGTGACAAAGAGAGTGAGCCATGAAATGGGAAACTCAGGTGCACAAGTAGAATAAAGTAAGATGGTTATTGTAATGGCGGCAACACAAGAATAATGAGAGAAGCTCCGCATGCTTCTATTCGCCAAATGTATTCAACTTCATAACTTTAAATGTATTCCAAGTTATCAGTTGATTATGGCAGTAGACAGACCAGTACTGCTGACAACATGCAAAGGTAACTTGTATTTAAGTTTGATATAAATTCTAACTTCGCTCATTATTGTTGCTATAAATATTGTGTCCTTTTCTAATTACACAGTGCAACAAAAATTGCCTTAAAATCTTTCGAAAATTTTATTCACCTGATTGGCATTATTAATCCAATATTTTATTACCCATAATTTGTAGCATATTGTTGTTGAAATAAAAACTATAATATGCAACAAGTTTTAAATTCGTATGACCAGCGGAATATTATAGGTGGGAGAAGTATTTTATACCTTAACGAAATTATAAAGGACGGAATTTTTTTTTAAATCAGCGTATGAAATTTTTAAAGATTTTTTCTTATTGTTATTTTTTTAAGATACATTTGTATGATTTAATTCTTTTAAAACTCCGTTTATGTATAACAAATTACCAAATACCATTCAAAACCATAACAAAAAAAAGAACTTAAAGAAAATAGATTTTTTGGCAAGTATTTCTAGCAATAAATAAATTAAATCTAATCTCATTTCCCAGCCAAGTAACATACACACGAATACAAATATCGGGCACTTGTTTAAATATAAGAACAATTTAAAGCACTTGATAATTATAATGACCTTTTTAAAGCTTTAAATTATTTTTAATTTATAATGTTTGTTCTATTTTTTTCTTTTCCTTTTATCCTTTTGCTAATTTAGCCCTTTTTTCGGCTGTTGAACATGGACACTTAGATAAAGCGCGCACCATTTTAGAGTCAACAGATGTGGATGTAAATAGGTAAGGAGTAGGGAGGATGTGAAAAATCAAATGATTTATTTTGACATAATATTTCCTTTTTATTTGTAGCATTAATACAGATGGCCTATCGGCATTGGATGTGGCAGTTTTAAGCAATAATCGTTCAATGACAAAAATGCTATTACAACATGGTGCTTTGGAAGGATCACAATGTAAGTTTAAGATTTTAAATTTTAATTTAATTTGATTAATATAAAGATCAAATAATTTATAATGCAATCTCTCTTCTTAAGTTTCTGTTGATAGCATTGGCACAAAACTAAATGGTTTATTAAAAGATGCCGAAGTGCGTATTAATGATTTAAGCGGTTTAGAGGGTACCTGTCAACCTTCGTTTTCATCAAGACCTTCAATTTCTAGTATTATTATTGGTAAGTAAATCATATTGCTATAAAATATATAGATTATATTTCGTAATAATAACAATAAGCCATAACATTTTAAAATATTCATATGTCTTAAAACCACATAAAATAAAAAAATATATATATTTCTTATAAACTAAATAATAGAAAATTAAATAAAATACATTTATATACTTATATATCTATGTATATATGTATGTATGTGTTTTGTATTGAAATCTTAAGAAAAATGTGCATTCACCCTTGTCATTTACTTAATTTTTACTTAAAACCTAGGGGGCGTACAATAAATACACTTGCAGACTTAAAAAAGAGATATAGAAATTATATGTGGGTGATTGTTGAAAACCAAACAATTTGAAAAACATTATTCTTAATTGAATACACAATACTCTGCATCTAAGTTTCCCAATAAAATATATATACACAGACACACATATACACAAATGACTAACATTATTTCACAACTTTTGAAAATGCCAATTGAATAAAGTGAACTTTACAGTTATTGTTTTAGTATTATTAGGGGAATTCATAGCTCAAAAGAGGGTAATATTATATAATAAATTTAAATATGGAACCATAATATTTCTTTAAATAAGTTACAAATTAATTTATTAATAATTTCAAATATTTTCGGGAGAAAGGTTGCATTAAACTTTTCATTAAGAGTAGGAATTTGAGAAAAATTAATCAACATATGATTTTAAGCTCACAGCCCATTTCTATCTCACAGAATAAAGTACCAGAAGGGGACACCATAGTACCCCCAAAAGATGTATTTGTTGTAATATCTTTAAAACTATTCACCGTATTAACAAGTAAAAATGAATACATATATATTATTATATATCTAAGGAACTATAAATAAGTCGGAATTGCTATAGATTAAAAATTGGGAATGCAGTTGTATCGAAAACAGTTTTATAAAATCATGTTTTTTTCATAATTTTCGATAATACTTCAATATATTATGCAATATGCAGTTTAAAATTTATTTTACTTTCTATCTACTATTATTACATACCGTCTACACTTTGACATAATATTTGAGATAACACTAACAGAAAGTGTCATATTTGAGAGTAAACATTTTGTTTATATTATATTACATCTTAAACAAGGGGTAAACGTATTCTAATAAATCTTATAAGATTTCATTGTTTTCACTCAGTCACAGAGTAAACATGTACTTTTAATAGAAGAAATTTGAAATTTTTTAGCACAATTTTAATCTAATTATTTTTTTAAATAAAAAATAACCTTTAAAATAGAGAGAAATCTTATCACAACAGTCTCATAATATTTCTTATAATACTAATATTTTAGTCTACACGTGGGATAATTATATTAAATTTTTAATAATAAATACCATAGTATAATAACAAAGTACTCGCACATCTACAAAAACAACAATTCCTTGTATTTTGTTAGTGTAAAACTACCGCTCACAATGTCAAAATGCTATGAACAGAAAATGAGAGAATAAAAGAGAGGAAGACTAAAATACTCACGAAAAAATTTTACATGGGAATACAAAAACAATTTGACAGTAACGCGAGGTGTATCAATGAAAAAATTGTAAAACAGCTGTTCTTACGAGTATACTTTCTAATTATACTATGTCTAGCAANNTTTTGCAGAAAATATGGCAACTTCAAATACATAAACCTCACAATAAAATTTAAAGGTAGAATGATCTTCCCTTTAGCTTATCGGCCACTTTTAGCTTAAAGTTAACTTATAATAACCAAATTCTTCTTATCTGTCCGATAACATCATACCTTTAGCTATTGGCAAGTTGGCAAGATAACTTTAAGCTAAAAGTGGCCGATACCTTTAAATTTTATATTGAGGTTTATTTATTTGAAGTTGCCATATTTTCTACAAAATATGGCAACTTCATTAAACATAAATGTTTATGTCAGTAAACA
>MINK01188346.1:289-18028 GCA_001735545.1 Phormia regina
CCAAATGCATGTGCGCACAAAATTTTGTTCATTGCTCGAACATGAAAAAAGCGTGTGGGAATTTGGATCCACATTTTTGAACCAATGTGCTCCATAAGACGATGCGTAAACTAGGAAATAAAAAGTTGTTTGTTCCCCTTCAGTTGGCTACCTGACGATTTTGTGCCGCCGTCAAAATTATTTTGAAAAGCCGCCGCTAAAATCGATCGCCGCAGTTTCCCGGCCCTAAGTTTGTGCCACGAAATCGTTCACTTTGATATTTTAATATTAATTAAGTGAAAAATCTCGCAAAAATAATCATAAATACAAACTAATTAGTGAAAATAGTAAAGAAGTTAGTAAAGTCATAAAAATATATAAATTTATGACAGTTAGGTATGAATTTGAAGTGAAAAAATCTCTTGAATATTTGGCTGTGATTCAAGCAAAAAGACGCCGGGTCAATTTTTTTTTCATTTTAACAAACGTTGCTACTTTTTGCGGCTTTTAGTGTGGGGGCGTTAAATGTATTAAAAAGACCATAAAACAAATTGTAATAGTATAAAAACTTAATAATGGTAGTGGAAACCGCGGTGCCATTAGGGAAATCTAGATTTTTAACATGGGAAAAACAAGAACATCTAATTAAATTGGCAATCTTGATAATAGCTGCAGTATTATGTGAGTATAAACCACTTTTTATGTTCTAATTGATGAAATGGGGATTTTTTAATGATTTTGGGAAAAGTACTAACAGTGCAGTTAATTGAAACATGGTTGTTTAAGGTTATTGTGTTGCATTTTTTGGTATTTATGATTGTACTGTTGGTGTCATTACAGTAGGGTTTATCATATCGACTTTCGAACAATCAACTTTTCTGGGCATATATAAACCTCCCTAACTCAGCACCGATTTGTTTGCCATTGATAGTACTTTTATCGGTGAAAATAATGGAACTTATACGGCTTTGAAAACCGAATTTCCCTAAGAAACTTGCATTAGAGAATTTGTTGTTTTAAGAAAGGTCGAGTAAAATGGAAGAATTACGTTAGCGAGGACTTTTTTAAAAGTCGAATAAAATCCGAATATAGTCGGAAAAATCGAAAAGTACATAATCGTCGGAAAAAGTCGAAAATAGTCAGGTAAAATCGAAACGTCGATTTAGTCGAAAATATACGGAAAAAGTCGAAAGCATATAAAACTACTAGAACTCCAACTTGCTCCCCAAAAAACCTAACAGAATTGTTAAAAAAAAACTGAACTCTGCATGTGTTAGTAAAATTTTCTACAGAATAAATTAATACGAATGAGCGCATGAAAAGAGTTGGACTTCTAGCTGTTTTGTATGGTCGAAAGTTTTTCTAGATTTCAACATAAAAAGTATTAAATAATTTTTGGTCAAATGAAAAATGTAACTGAAAAATATAAGTATGTATTGCATTAATTTTTTCCGTATGGTTTCAATAAGATACCATCAATTTAATACAATTTTTAATAGAAAGAATTTTTGATGGAAATATTTTTTTATCGTTATTTTCACCGATAAAAGTACTATCAATGGCTAAAAAATCACATAAATCGGATCTGTGTTAGAGAGGTCTATTTATGCCAAAATATAATTTTTGTTTTTAATGATTAAAAATATCTTTCGACTATTTTCTACATTCATCATAAAATTATAAATTTTTTATTATTTAAAAATCGATACTTAAAAATGCAACTCTAAGTAAGTATCCATTATGTATTTTTTGAATCGGGTACACAAAAAAAGTAATAATAACCAATTCTTACATACAACATTTTATAACTTCCTATTTGCTTTCTGTGTATCGCAGCATTTGCCACGCGGTTATTCTCTGTTCTGCGTTTTGAAAGCGTTATCCATGAATTTGATCCCTATTTTAACTATCGAACCACGCGCTTTTTGGCCGAAAACGGTTTCTATAAATTCCACAATTGGTTTGATGATCGTGCCTGGTATCCACTGGGTCGTATCATTGGTGGTACCATTTATCCTGGTTTAATGGTTACATCGGCTGCCCTTTATAGGATATTATGGCTGTTAAATGTTACCGTGGATATACGCAATGTTTGTGTATTTTTGGCTCCATTCTTTTCATCACTCACCACGCTAGTCACCTATGCTTTGACGAAAGAAATACATGTGAGTAAAATGATTTATAGGTTATATTTTACAACAATCTTAAAATAGTTTTTATGATGAATATGTTATAATTCTTGATAGGAAGAGTATGAAACGTAATGAGTACTACAACTAAGCTGATTGTATTAATTAATTTAATTCAATAACTTCAGAAATGTTCAAGTTTTTAATGTATTGGTGATATTTCTCTTTCAATACAGAGTACTGGTGCTGGTTTAGTAGCCGCTGCGTTGATTTCTATTGTTCCGGGTTATATCTCTAGATCCGTGGCCGGTTCATATGATAATGAAGGCATTGCTATTTTCTGTATGCTTTTAACTTACTACTTATGGATAAAGGCAGTTAAGACTGGGGCCATTTTTTGGTCGTCTATGTCTGCCTTGGCCTATTTTTATATGGTTTCCTCTTGGGGTGGATATGTGTTCCTAATTAATCTGATCCCTTTGCATGTTTTGGCTTTAATGTTTACCGGACGGTTTTCCCATCGCATTTATGTAGCATACAGCACTTTGTATTGTGTGGGCACCATATTGTCTATGCAAATATCGTTTGTAGGTTTCCAACCCATTCAAAGTTCGGAACATATGTTGGTAAGTGTAGCTATCAATTTTTTAAAAACTTAAAAATCATATGTACTAACATGTATATATTTAAATTTAATGTTTTCAGGCTTTGGGTGTTTTTGGTTTGTGTCAAATTCATGCTTTTGTGGACTATTTGCGTTCCTGTATGTCGAAAGATCATTTTGAGACATTGTTTAAGGCTTTAATATCTACCATCTTGACGGCTGTGTTTATTGTGGGAACTCTATTGACAGTAACCGGTAAAGTTTCTCCTTGGACTGGACGTTTTTATTCCCTCTTAGATCCTTCTTATGCTAAAAATCATATACCCATTATTGCTTCTGTCTCAGAACATCAACCTACTTCCTGGTCTTCGTTCTATTTTGATTTACAGGTAAGTCTTTAAAGATTTTTGAGAATAATTTCGTTTACATATTTCCTTCCATTAATGATGACATTATTGCTTTTAACTGAGTACACCTTAATGTTACCAAGTGATTACCTTAACACTTTGATCGCTGAAAATAACCCCTAAATTTTTGTCCAGTCGGAAATAGTCAAATAGTGAGAAAAAGTTGGAAAAAGTTCAAAAAGACATTTTTGATAGTCGAAAAGCCATTAATTCCTAAAAAAAAGAATTCGAAAATTCGGCAATTCAAAAATGAAACCAGTTGATCTTTTTCTTCCAACTCTATAACCTTATTTATTTAAAACCTAAATACAATTTATTTATTGAGTAATTACAATACAATTACAAATGAAATTCTAATTTTAATTTTTTGTTATTTGATATATAATTTCCATATTTTACTATACATCCTTCATTTAATTTCATATCTTCTCATATCTGATGCCTACAAAATAAACATTAAATTAAAAATGTATTTTTTGTTTTTTTTAGATTTTAGTTTTTCTATTTCCGGCCGGTTTATACTTTTGTTTTTCGAAACTTTCGGATTCCAATATTTTTATAATTTTATACGGCGTTACAAGCATTTATTTTGCCGGTGTAATGGTACGTCTTATGTTGGTATTAGCCCCAGTTATGTGTGTTCTATCTGGTATAGCTGTGTCACATTTATTAGCCAAGTACATAAAGTCAGTAGAAGCAGCTTCATCATCAAAACCTGTAGAAAATCGTAGACAATTTAAAAAATTGGAACAACAAAGTGGTGGTGTAAAAAAGGAGGTGGCCCTAGCATTTGTTGGTACTGTTACTTTGATGTTAATTGTCTACACATTTCACTGTACTTGGGTAACATCGGAAGCCTATTCATCACCCAGTATTGTATTAAGTGCTCGATCTCATGATGGTGGTCGCATAATATTTGATGATTTTCGTGAGGCCTACTATTGGTTGCAAATGAATACACCAGAGGTATGATTTATATCAAAATATGTATATGAATTTTTTTATTTAAATTCCTTTCAAATGATGAATATCTTAAAATTCTTGATAGGAAGAGTATGAAACATAATGAGTACTAAACTAAACTGAATATATTTACATATATATATGTATATGAAAAACAACTTTATTAAATGAAATTTGTTAAATTTTTTAAAAAAAATGTACATTTTTTCTTTGCTAGGATGCCCGTATTATGTCATGGTGGGACTATGGCTATCAGATAACGGCCATGGCAAATCGCACAATTCTAGTAGACAACAATACCTGGAATAATACTCACATTTCAAGGGTGGGCCAAGCTATGGCTTCAAGTGAGGAAAAGGCCTATGAAATTATGCGTGAATTGGATGTAGATTATGTGCTTGTTATATTTGGTGGCTTAACTGGTTACTCTTCGGATGATATTAATAAATTTTTATGGATGGTGCGTATTGGTGGCAGTACTGATCGTGGTGCTCATATTAAAGAAAAAGATTATTATGCTGCTAATGGAGAATTTAGGGTTGATAAAGAAGGATCTCCTACTCTATTAAATTGTCTAATGTATAAAATGTGTTATTATCGCTTTGGTCAAGTGTATACAGAAGGTGGTAAACCTCCGGGTTATGATCGAGTTCGTGCTGCTGAAATTGGTAATAAAGATTTTGAATTGGATGTGCTGGAGGAAGCCTATACTACAGAGCATTGGTTAGTCCGCATTTATAAAGTTAAGGATCTAAGCAATAGAGGAGTTTAAAATTTAAGCAGTTCCTCCCTTTCGCTCTATCTCTATTATTAGTTTGTAATTTATCTCTATTTCTAAAAATATAATTTTATACTGATAATCCCCTAATCATTGAAGAAATTGTTGATCAATATTTTTATTTTTAAAGAAATTATTGTTTTAATTTTGTGAAAAACAGTATTCCCCTTTTGCATAATAATTAAAAGAATTCTCAATAACCTTGGAATCTCTACGAATTAACTCAAACAAATAAGCTCCTTCTCTCTCTTATACTAAATGATCATCATGTTTTTTAATTAAACATTTAATTATTATACTATGGTATGTAGATGTATGAGAAATAAATTATTAAAAAACTAAAAGAAAAAAATTGATAAAACACTTCCTTTAAAAATGTGCTCAACGTAAACATAACAGTCAGACCTATGCATAAGGAAGAAAAGACGGCATTTTAATTGAATAAAATTAATATTTTTTACCGAAAAACTAAAAAATGTGTATTTTTTAATCTAATGTATTTAAAGGACAAAATAAGCGATAAAAATTATAGCTAGGATCACTAATACATATCGCTTATCGAAAAACATTCTAAAAATAACAAAATTCTGACGTTAAATTCTACAAACAGCTTTTTGTTGATAATCAAATTGTTTAAACTTGTCACAACGTAGTTTAAACAACAAATCAATTTTACTAAACATGACCTATAACAGTTTATTTCGTTAAAAAAAATCTAGGATTTACGTATGATGAGAATTTATATATTTTTTAGAAAATTTTTTATTGGCTAATTTCATTTTTTTTGCTAAAACTTGTTGAATTTTTGAATCGATCTAACGATATTCGTCCGTCTGATTGGTAGACTATTCAGATCGCAATGACGAAGCCTATTGACTTTATACAAATGTCACCCGGAATAGAATTTAAAAACTCAAAAATGCATTACAAATAACAATATTTTTGCAAAGAAGTGAATAAAATAGTTTTGATGTTAGAACAACGTATTCTGAATTTGTGTATTTTGTTTTACATTCAGTAATAGAATAAATTTGTGTTGGTCTTATAATTGGCCATAGTTCTAACATAAGTCCCCTTCCCGATTTTTTATGCTATACGATGATATCATATGGTCGTTTTTGTATAAGTCTAAATTTGGTATTTGCAAAATCAAGTTTTGGCAAAAATCCATTCTTTGAAGATTAAAATGTCTTTTTTTTTAACTTTTCATTTATTTATTGAAACTGCCTTTTATAGGCTTCACAATAATTAATTAAATCTTAAAACTAAATTAAAGCTAGTTTCTCTCCAGCGAGAGCGTCAATTGAAGATTAAAATGTACTTCAGTATTTATTGTAGTTCTTGCATTTATTTTGAGTTTTTGCATCTTAGTTTTATTTATGGATAAATAAAGCACAAAGTAACTAAATATATTTTTGTATTGGAGCTGATGGCCAAAGCTGCTAGTGCTCTTTATAACTATAATTTAGTATTAGAATTAATTTCTTTGAAATTAAATAAATAAGTAATAATAATATTTTTGTATAGTTTACTAATCAATTATTTTTGGTCAACTCCAAAACTTAATCTAGTCAAAAATTACGTAACTACTATAAGAAATATGTTCTAATCTCCATTTTAATTTCTCTTACAAAAATTTGCAAAATCAAAAAACTGTACAAAATTTTTTGTAAAAGACGTGGTTGCACAAATTTGATCAAATATTTGACAAATGTGAACAAAGCTTAAGGAATATACCGATAAAAAGTTCAGCATATTAAAAAATAAAAGAAATAAAAGCTATTACATAAGGAATAAAATATTTTGTCCAATACACAAATTAAAATCTCTATAGGGATGAAACCAATAATTTATTTTGCATAAGCTAAAGTAAATTCCGTATGACTTCTACATCAGTTCTGAGAACAAACTGTTAACAAAATTTAATTGAATTTAAATGTGGTCTTTACGAAAAATAAAAATAGCTTCTGAAATCATTCCCAAACGTATCTATAGCACTAGTTCTGAATGTGACAATTTCGAACAAAAATTATTGATTAAAGAATTAGTTCTGAAACCGTTACACCGTTTGGAACTATATAATTTTTTCCTGGGTCTTATTAAAAAAAGAAAACTGTTTTATACATTTCTCAAAACGGACATACTAATTTATGAAATTTACTGTCGACCAAAAAATAATATAAATAATTATGAAGAATGAAACCTAATGTTCTTAAACTATACAAATTATTCCAAAAATAAAATTATGCATAAATAACAAAAATTACATTATTTAAAATTTAGCACTTTTTCCTAAAGAATTAAGTCATCTAGCAGTAATTTTTTCTAAATTGTACTTTTTTATACCCCTCACCACAGGTGTAAAAGGTATATATAAGTTTGTCGTCCATTATATTAACAAATGTTTTGATATTCTTAAGTTAAAATAATAAACATAACATAATAAATAACAACACATCATATTTGTTCAAAAATTATTATTATTATTTTTTTTTTAATTTCTTAGCTATTAAAATTTTTAGTAAAAGTTAACAGAAATTTGTTAATTATAATTATTACAAAAATTTGTATTGATGTTACGTTGTTTTGGCTTTAGAAAATATAAATCTTAATAGTTATTTGTAAACGTAAACATAACTTAAAAGACATTCATCAATTTATTAGACATTAATTAATTAATTTGATGAATTTTCACTTATTAAAAATTAGACTAGTTTAGAAAAAATAAACGAATGGAATAACGATCAAACATCTACGGAAGAACATTGGGTAGAAATTTTCAAACAATTTATTCAAATAATAAGAGAAACTATTAAAGCAATTTTAATTACAAAATTAAATTATTAACAAAATTGTATAGAATATAAAACAAAATGAAAACTTAATGAAGCGAATTTATTCCTCTGAAAAATATTATTATTAAATATTTTTTTGTTCTTGTGCTTTTTTGAATTACAAATCAATTTTATTAGTTTGTTCATGTTGATATTGTAGTATTAAAAATGGATTTTAAGACGCTGTTTTAAATATTGTCATATTTTGAAGTACAGATATACCCCCAATACCAATAACCAATATTTTTTAGTTAAAAAAAATCGTTTTAAGATTTTGTATTTAGTAAAAATATATTCTACTATCAAATCCAATAAGAGCAAACTGAAAAGACAACTCCTTTAGAGTTAAAATAGAAGTAATAGAGAAAAAGTACCATCAATTCAGAACTATAGACCCACAATGTTATCACAAGACACTTCCTGCCAAAACAACATTACAGTGTGTTTACACCTCATTAGTAAAATTAACTAAGTAATTACAACGTCCTTAAATATCTCACCATTCTCTCACATCAAAGTCCATAAAAATTATACAAATACTGATAAGCCAATTCTACAGTTATAATATCATAATATATATATCGTAACCTAAATATCTACATATATGAAATATATACATAGAACATGACATGTAGCTGCCAACAATGAAGAGACAACTATACAAAAACAGTTTGAAGAACATAGATCCTAAAATTCCTAAAAATATTTAAACCCTGCAAGGGTTTCGATATTTTTACCCTTTTGAGAGCTTCGTTAGTCGAAACGACTAACACTAACTTTTATTAAAAATATTGCAAAACGTATCATTAAAATGAAAAGTAAAACAATACAGATCGACTCATAAGATGATGTCGATGTGTAATCGTTAGTACTTCATAATATGGCTTTGTTCAGTCTTCAGCAAGCCTTTTCTATTTGATTTAGGAAATAGTGCTCCTTAATTATCATTGTGTAATGTGACAAAAAAATGTACTTATGTGTTGTTAAAATTATTTCTGGAAGTCTAATTGTATTTATTTCCTGCCCAAAAAATATATTTCACACTATAGGAACAAATATTAAATACACTGCATTACTTCATTTGCTAAATTACTCTATCGCTAAAAGTTCAAAAAGTCGCACTAAGTGCTTCGTTAGTTGTTTCGACTAACATGGTTGCTTAAAAATCTAACTTCCAGACTGCTCACAGCAACATACGTCTGGACATTTCAAGTTATACCAAAATTCTCTAAAAAATATGCAACGAATAAAGAAATATGCACTCAAAATAGAATTGTTGTTAGTCGAAGCGACCAACGAAGACCTTCCAGGGTAAATAAAAGTAATAAGTTGAGCAATTAAACAATGAACTGCAAATTATTATTATTATTATTAATATTATTATTATTTTGCAGTTCTAGATTTATTAATTAATTTATTATTTATGTATCTATATGTAAATATTTAAGATATTAAACGAATTTATTATATCATTTAATAAAAATTGTCATTTATTTTTTTATAATTTGTAATTATATTTTCTTGTAGTTAAATATTGCAAAGTTATTTTATATGTAAAATATTTATATATATATTTATAATTTAAAATAAATTTTAATGGCTGTTGCCATTGGTAGCTTTAGTTGGACCGGAAGCAATGAAAGCCATAACATCGACTTTTGTGGCTACAGCCTTTAAAACTTCTTTGCCGTCTAAAAAAAAAAAAAGAAAGATGAAAATCAAAACAAGTTAGTAAGAGAAATACTAACAAAAGATATTAACATATAGTTGGCAACTTACTTTCTTTATCGACAACAACAACACAAGGATCAACTTCCAAGACACGAGCCAATTTGCCTAAAATACCATTAGAAGGTACGCGAATGACACGCTTGGCGGCAGCTTTAACAGCTGGTTCATCAAGTTGACGGTTCATGCTAACAATTTGCGTAAGCAAAGTTTCTTCACCTACTGTACCCACAATAGAACTGTAAAATAATTAGAAATATTATAAATAAGAAGGTATTTAAAAATTGGTTATATAATTTAAAACTTACTTATCTTCTTCATCCAAAACAGCGATTTGTTTTAAATTGTTGTCTTTCATGATTTTGATGGCCTCACCGAATGAAGTTTTCGTGTTGATGGTAATTGGTGTTGGCAATTTCAAATCTGCGACAGGAACATTCCACCACCAGAAATTGTGTTCGTTGACAACTTCCTTGAAGTCACGAGCTTCCATCCAATTGTCGGAGACAAATTTCGTCATATAGTTACGAATACCATCGGGCAAGACAACAACACATCTTTGTCCCTCTTTCAAGGTTTTGGCGACATTGAGAGCACCACGCATAGCACCACCACTGGAACCACCACACAATAAAGCTTCTTCGGCATGCAAACGTCTGCTCATGGTGAAACAATCCTTATCGGAGACTTTAGTCCAGAAATCAATAACCGAATGATCCAAAACAGTGGGTGTGAAGTCATAACCAATACCCTCTACTTCAAAGAAATCAACTTTTGTATCGTTCATTGAAACGGGACGGGCCAAAGTAGAGCCGATGGGATCAACACCCACTACTTGGCAAGTAGGCAATTCTTCCTTGATTTTGCGGGCGATACCGGAAATGGTACCACCAGTACCAGCTGTGCAAACAATCATATCAACTTGATGATCCAATTGCCATAAAATTTCAGCAGCGGTGCCATCGTAGTGAGCTAAAGGATTACCAGGATTGGTATATTGATTGAGAACAATCGAGTTGGGAATTTGCTTTTGCAAACATTGAGCTACATAGATTAAACCTTCAGGTGAATCGTAAGCAGCTTCAGTGGGTGTACGAATAATTTTGGCACCCAAGGCGCGTAGAGCATAGACCTTCTCGTTGGACATTTTCTCGGGCATAACAATAAGACAATGGTAACCCTTAACGGCACAAGCCATGGCCAAACCAATACCGGTATTACCAGAAGTGGGTTCAATAATAGTGCAGCCAGGTTTCAAGAGACCCTTTTCTTCAGCATCGACAACCATGCGGAAACCAATACGATCCTTAATCGAACCGCCGGGGTTAAGGAATTCACATTTGGCATCTGGTGATTAGAGATTAAAAAGATAAGTAGTAATAACAATTTTCCAAGCGTTAACTCAACCACTGATATTTATAATTTGGAGTTTAATTGGACTATATTAAACACTATTGGACTATTATATTATGGATTAACAATAATAAATTCAAACATATTCAAACATAAAAATTGGGTTCCAATAATACTTAAATATAAATAATATTGATTTATAAAAGCAGTCCGATAATGGTCAATCGAATATTGTTGATTAAATTGGATTTCAATACCACAAGTTCGAATTTAATTGGACTATATTTTTTGAGTATGGTTCAAATACAATAATAGCTATATTATATGATAAAATATTCCCACATTTATAATAGAGTTTTTAAAGTTTAATTCAACAGATGAGACGAATTCAGTTCAACCGGATATGTAGTTTTTTAAATTAGATTTTTGGGTAAGAAAAAAATTATTTTTAAATATCCACAAACTTGTGTTGTTAATTTTTTTACGAATTTGGAATTCGAATATGATTTCCGACAGAAATTCTCAAAGAATAAAAGTAATTATTTATGTTTAAACCATAAAAAGGATATCCAAGTTCACTAACTTCAAATCGCACCGAAATTTTCTCCAAAGTAATGTAGATTTAACTTAAACTTAATTGAATTTATAATTCGAAAATGATTTCTTATTTAAAATGTTAATTTTAATAAAAAAAATAAATCTGTTTCCAAATTCAATGAAATAAAATTGTACTTAAAGTTTCTCCAAAGTAAAGTCGATTTAATTTTCAGACATTTCAATTGATTTTAATCGAAATTCACTAACACATTTTAACACATGTATTGCACTTTTCAAAAAATTTTATATATTTCCTTAATTTCAAATAAATCAGAAATTAAATTAGTTCATAAATAGTCTCCACATTTTAAGTCGATAGTTTTTATGACTTTAAGGGTTATCTATTCAAAAATTTTCAAAATATTTGAAAATTCAAATATACTTACACATTTCACACTTGATACCCTCGGATTTAGGAATTTTGTTCAATTTAATCAAAGGAGTGCAACCAATGGCATGCAAAACATCGGAGGTAATCTTGGTGGGGTGGTTGCTATAAAATAAAATCATAAATAAATATTCACAATTAATAATAATAATAATAATAATAATAATAATAATAATAATAATAATAATAATAATAATAATAATAATATAATCAAATACTTACATTTCCTTTTTGGTGTGAGGACTCTTTTCAGTTGTACCCAATTTCCAAGTACATTTTGATGGTTTACCAGGATCGGCAAAATCCTTTGGTCTTTGATAGGGTTTGTTAGCGGGCATTTTAAATTATTATTTTGTAATAAATTAAATACTGTAAAATAAACAGGAATGCAATAAATGTAATAATTTTCTTAAAGAGTTATTTAGAGTTCACTTTAGAAGAGAAGACACTTCTTTATTGTTTTCGAGTTAGTTATAAACTGGTGGTTTTATGCTTTTGACTCTAAAACGAAAATGTGTGGTATACTGGTTTTAATCGGTTTTCTAGCTATTTTTTGTTTTTGGTTTTTATTATCAGTTTTAAATTAAGTGTGTAAGATTTGTTATTGCTTTATTTATTTTTGTTATTTTCAAAATTAGTTTCTAGCGGGGCTTGTCACAACAACACAGTTGGTCAGTTTTTTTTTTTTTTTTGTGTGAACCGGCAATCTTGATTTATTTTTTGGTTTATTTTTTAATTATTTGTTTTATTGTCTTCTATATAATATATGTATATATTAGTATTTGTTTTTGTTGCTATATCTACGTAATTGTTGCCGAAAACATGAAATTAAATATATAGGTGACTGATAATAACTTTTCCACACACTGTAATTATACATTGTCCATCCAGTACTTTAATAGTATATTACATATTGATTCAGATATTTTGAACATTGTACAATGTTTCAATTGCCTATTTGGAGATAGTTTATCTTCTATAAACGCTATTTTGTTAATAATTAATATTAGCAATGTTTCACAAGTGGGAAAGTTTTTATTAATTAACCCCAACGAAAAAAAAAAATTAATTAATTGTATGTTAATAAATATTTCGTTATTAATTTTATAATAAAAATTATTAATATGACGAAATATAGAGAAATTTGGTGAAATTTTTTATTGAATCATGGTTGATTATTATACTTAAGAAAGATCCTCGGGAAATTTATTATAATATGAATTAGAACTAATTATTAAAGAAATGAAACAATTGTATATAATAGTATATCCCTAAATCTAATTAATTGATCTTAATCCAAATATTATGATCGCCAGTAAAAACGGTAATGATGTAAAGATTTCAATGAAAACTAAATAGAAAAACACTAAAAATGCTTGGTGTTGAAATAATGTTATTGCGACTTTTCACAAAAATTTTTATATATTTCCTTTAATCCGCAAATAACATCCCGATAAATTAAACTTAGGCCTCAGATAAATAGTCTCAACATTTTAAAGTCGATAAGCTTTTATGATTTTAAGGGTTATTCTATTCAAAGAATTTTCAAAAGTGTTTGAAGAATAATCAAAAATTACTTACAATTTCACCTTGATACAGCACTCGGATTTAGAATTTTGTTCAATTTAATCAACGGACGTACCAACCGAATGGCATGCAAGAACATCGGAGGGTAGAATCTTTAGGATGGGGTTTGGATTTGCTATCACCAACCACTGTAATAAAAATTTAATGGATCATAAAATAAACTATTCGAACAAATTATATAATAAAATAATATAATCAAAATACTTATCAAATTTTTCCTTGTTTTAGGATGTTGAGGGGAACCCTCCCTTTTCAAGTTCGTACCCAATTTCCAAGGTAACCATTTTGCCATGGACACTTGTACAGGACTCGGCAAAATCCTTTGGTTTTGAGTCAGGCCGCTTTGTTAGCGAGGACATTCATTAAATATTATTTGTTGTAATAACTTAACCTACTCATCAAAATAAACAGGAATGCAATCTAAATTAAATTTTCTTAAAGAGTTATGAGAGCTCTCACTTTAGAAGAGAAGCACACTTCTTATATTGTTTTCACGAGGCTTTAGTATAATAATCACTCTGGTGGGCTTTTATTCCTATTCGACTCTAGAACGTAAAATGTGTGGTACATCACTTCATATAACTGGTTTTAATCGGTTTTTCTAGCTATTTTTGGTTTGGTTTATAATTATCAGAATAGTAATATAAAGAGTACGTAAGATTGTTATTGAGCCTCATATTACGCTAACCCGGCTTTATTTTTTTCGGTTATTTTTCAAAATTTAGTTGTCTAGCGGTAAAGCGGACACTTCCACAATTCTAGGGATAGTTTACTGGTGTCGCAACAAACAGTTGGTCAGTTTTGTTTTTTTTTTGTGAACCGGCAATCTGAATTTTTTTTTGGTTTATTTTTTAATATTGTATTTCTCATATAATAGTATGTATAATATTAGTATTTTGTTTTTGATGCTTATATCTAGCGTTAATTGTGCCGAAAACATGAAATTAAAATATAGTTACTGATGAAATGAATCGTTTTGATCTCAACAGCTTACATGTTCCAGTTGAAAATATTTGTGAGTAAAGACTAAATAAATACTTGTCCAATCTCACCAATTAATGAATCTTAGATATTATTTTTTGAATTACATTATTGATTCTAGATAATGTTTGCTGAACATTGTCAATGCTTTCAATTAGCCTAATTTCGGCAGATAGTTTATATCTGTCATATAAACGCTCTTAGTTTTCGTTAAGATAAATTAAGCATTAATTTCTAGCGAAAATGTATTTCAGACAAGTGGGAAAAGTTTATATTGTAATTATCAACTAGAACCTGTGCCCAATCGAAAAAAATAATAAATTTATTAACTTTGGTGTGGTAGAAAAGCATTACTTAATCAATCTAAACATTTCGTTTATTACGTTCCTGAACATAAGACATTTTTATAATATATATTATTAATTTTTTAAATATATGCAATAGGTTGCACGAAATGAATATTTAAATAATTGGACAATAAAAATTATGATGAAAAAATTCTCCTTATATTTAGAGTTTTTAGGGAAACGATGTTTGTAGATTCTTACTAAGAAAGATCCTCGGGAAAAAATTACATATAATATGATCATAGGAAGGTAGTATTATAAATATGGCAGATGTGTATTGGTAATGAGGTAGGATGTCCGAAATCAATTAATTGATTCTATCCACATATATATGCAATCGCCAGTAAACAACGGTTAAAAACAGATGTAATGATGTAAAAGATTTCAAGTGAAAAACTAAATAGAAAAACACTAAAAATATGCTTGAGTTGTTGAAATAAGTGATCTGCTGTGGGTACACAAAATATTGGTATGTGCTGCTAGTGAGCTGTCAAGTCGTGGTCTATATGTGGTGAGTGATAGTAACTTTGCTGATGGGTTCCGTCAACAAATATTAAATTAACAAATACAAATTTGTATTCGTCCTTCAAACCAGATTTATGATATCTATTACTATTTCGATTTAATCTGTCTCAAATGTCTAATAATGTCTGTCTCCAATAATTTTGATATACACGTAATACATAAAGTTATGGGAAATAGTCAGTGCCCTACAAAACATTTATATATTGTATATTTTTCACTCCTAAAATCGTTATTAACATGCTGAATGGTCGATGAATCGCTGAATACTACGACTTTCTCTACTTTAGAAAATAAGAATTCACAAACCGATTTTTTTAAAGACTATTAGTTGTTACATTTTTATACATAAAATTTGTATCATGAAGGAAAAATAACAAAATAAAATTATTTTTGAAATGTCCACAAATTTTGGAGCTGCTATAAGTAGTTTGAGGGGAAATATGTTAATATTAAGAAAGTACTCAGTATTAGTACTGAACATTCTNNNNTTGCGGTACACAAAATATTTATTCCATTTAGCTGGAAGCGATTTATATTATAAAAACTTTGCGATGGTTCCGTCAAACAAATATAAATGATGTGAATGATGTGATTTATAGTCTACAAGTGAACTTTTGGTAACCTTATGCTATTTTTTCGATTACTGGTCTCATAATTCGGGACAAATTTTCTTTGCATCCTGAACAAGTTCCTTGCCATTACACGGCTTTAAGAGAAGTAATGCTATTTCTTTGGTTTACCGAGCTGTTAAATCTTTGCAATAATAATATCGAACAAATTTTCTTTATATCAAAACAATAAACTTAAAAAAACCAAAATAAATTTGTTGTAAAAATGTTTTAAAATCTTCTATTAAAAGTGGACAAACAGTAATTTGTATAGCACCCGTGAACATTAAATTAAATTTAGATTTAAATTTTTAATTTACTTGATGACAAAATAATTAAATAGGTTATGTATTATTCACAAAAAACCATGGAAGGAATGGCTGATGATACATATCGATTCATTGTACACATACAAATATATTTTGGAATATTGTACCATTTTCTGTTGTTCAAATGTTGTGCTAATGGATATCCAAATAATCGCGTTAGAATTTAAGGATTATTAATAAAATTCTATAATTTATTTAAATTAATTATAAATAAAACTATAAAAGTGAAAGCGGAAATTTCCTTAAGTTACATATCTTCAAATTAGTCAAATATTTTACAAAATTTGCGTGACCACTACTTTTACAAAAAAAAAAAAAAAAAAAAAAAACTTTATACTAGCAGAATGATTAAAAATAATATACTTTTTTAAAATTTACAATGCTATGTCGCAGTTCACGCTAGGGTTTTATATCTTAAACAAAAAGTCGACTTTTTGTCGAATTTTTCTACTTTTTTAAATTTTGGAATAGTCGACTTTTTCCTACTATTTTTAACTTTAAACTTTTTTTCTGACTATTATCGACTTTTTCTTCTTCTACATATGGTTATCTGCTGTTACCCACAGAGGTATCTAAGAAATACCAAATATCTGTAGGATTACTCTCGCCAAAAAACCTTTGAAGGTCACTTAAAAATCGGCAAGGTCGTTTTAACTATTAAAATTTCCTTGTAAAAGGAAACAGTGTTAACAACACATAGTTATTTTTAAAAATATGATACTTTAAAAATATAAAGTCTAGTATGTATTCATACTAATTCATACCGGCACATTTTAATTTACACGCGTTTGTTTAATTGATTTTTTTCTATTTGTTTGTTGTTATGTTTTTATTTTCATTTTCATTACTTTTATCAAATTTTTATTAAGTATGACAACAAACGATAACAACACGACTATGTTTGAATACTTTTGGCTATTTGAAGTGATTAATATTTTGTTTTTATAATTAAAATTATAAACGTTTTTGCAATAACAAACTTGACTTTTTTATTTGATTTATAATAATTATAAACTCCTGTTGGCGAATATTCTGGTTCTTAAGCTGCTTTAAAAGATTCTGTGTTGTTTACCAATTATATATATAGTTTTTTTGTTTTTTGCATGTTTAATTATGTGAATTAATATTTAATTATAAAAAAAAAAAACAAATATATATATATAGCTTGAAGTGAATAAATAATTGTTTAATATCTTTTTAGTACCAGATACGAAATAGTATGCGGCACATGCGCCATGACTTGTCTAAAATATGAATAGAAGAAATAGACAAAAAAAGAAAATAAACACAGCTTTTTTTTGTGTGTGTGTGTGTTTTTTTTTGTTTCAAGACACTATTTAAAATTTTGCTTAAATTATTTGACTTAATATTTAATTATTCATACACGTGTGAAGTCAGTCATAAATCAATAGATGACATGAGTATGGAAAAATACATAATATTATATAAGTATGGATATCTTGGGGGAGTTAAGTGGATAAATTTAGTTAGTCAATGCATTGGTAACACTTGGAGGATTTTAATAATCATATTTATTTGAAATTTACACAGAAAAAAGTTTGTACATAAATATAAAAATTTAGTTTCATTGATTTTAGTTCA